>OY282558.1:248232780-248487780 GCA_958295665.1 Tipula vernalis
AGCACAATCTAACTACATTATTGGATGATCATTTCTCTGGAATCCAGGGCCGGATACTCAGGACTCCCTAAATCTAAATCAGGACCTAAAAAATTATTAATGTTGTAAAGACCCCTGGCCGCCTTTCATTAATTTACCTAATAAAATATTTAGGAAAAATTTAAATTAACTAAGCTAAGATTACAAGAACAGTGCTTATTTTATTTTTCATGGTCCTTCTATATCTAATTAATTAATTATTACATACAGCAACAAGAATTAAAATAAACGTTGAACACCATTTTAAACATAAAATTTTACTTAAAACTAATCAGAAATTTCCTACCGATCAAGAAAACGAAAATAAATAATTAAAAATTCAATTATTTTATAAAATTTATAATAAATAGTTTAAAAATGATAATGTTACAGCACCACAACAGCCTAAAATCATCAATAATTCAGTTAGGTACTATAAGTATATCAAGAATCAACAAATACAATTAATATACAAATTCCCAGGCAACTCTGAAAACTAATTTTAATTAATAAATCGCCATAATACCAAACTTAAATTTAATTCTGAAATTCAGGATTTATTTTAATTCCATAATAATGATTAATTCTGGAACAATGTTATATTCGTAAAATTGAATTATTTATTAGAAAATTAAGGAATAGAAACCTTTAAATATTCTTTAAACTAAATTAATAAATATATATTAATGAGTAAATCACAATATGTGTACATACGAGTATTACAAAATTAACATTTTATGAAATTGTAAATGTAGACTTTCGCAATTCTAAGCTAAAAAATTCTAAAAGAATATTTAAAAAATTTTAAATTGCTAAGTTACGATTTAAATTCACAGCGCTTGTTTCATTAGTTACCGTTATCCTGTAGATAGTTAATTAATTGTTTACCAACTGCAACTAGATTTAAAAATAAAAAGTTGAAAAAATGTGTTTAATCATATAATTAAATTTAAACTAATCGGCAATTTCCTACAGATCTAGAAAAAAGGAAATTAATAATGTTAAAGTTAATTATTTATACAAGTATATAATATAAATTAAACATTGATCATGTTACAACTTAAAAAAGTCTAGAATATCAATAATTTAGTTAAGTACTACATATACCTATAAATGATTTTACTAACAAAACTCAAATAGAATTTCTCAGATATCTCTGAAAACTAAATTGCTTTACTACTTAATTAATAGAAATTAACTTATATAAATTAGTTAGTGATAAATAAAATAAAACAGTTATCACGAGGCAATACAATTTCTGCGCTACATAACTGCTGGATGCTTGGAGTTATGGAAGCTGAGCAAGAATGCTGATATGAAATTAACTATGACATATATCAAATTAAGTTAACCAATATAAGTACAATCAAATTATTAGAATAAACATAAAATCCTGCACTCAATCAATAATTCAAAAATTTGCTTACTTTATTAATAAATAAATATAAATATATCCATAAAATTTTGACTCAGTTCACGGACTTATTACCCTGTCGAATCAAGCATGCAATGTAAATAAAATAATAAATCAATGCAATGAAAATGAAACATTACTTTCTTAAAAATTTATCGATGTGCCTTATATGTAATTATGACGATTGTGTGTGAAACCCGCAATCTAAAATTCAATAAATCCATTAAGTTAATAATTAAATTCTAAAACATTTAGCCTTCCAAAATGTTTTTACATAATTCCACTTTGTTCACATAAATGAACACATCATTTTGTTAAAAATCAAATCTTAACTTAACTCAAACCAACATTCCCAAATTCGCATTTTATTTATATATTTACCATCATTCAAGTAACAAAATCTTATACATACATATATTAAAACCACCAACACACAATGACGGTAAATATTTTCTACCATTTTTCATGTGCGTAGCAGGAGACCTTACAGCACATACAAAAATACCTGGGTGGTCATTTTGTGGTGCTATATCACACCTTTATATCACTAGTGGAGACTTTTTTTGTGTGATATAAAAAAATGGAGAAAGTCTACAAACACATCCCTGCAAAATGAATTTTAAGGAGAAAATGATGAATCAAAGTGATAAGTTGCCGTTTCCACATAACCTCAAATGACATTATATGAAAATTTTATACGAAGTGCTATTTATGTGGTGATAAAGTAATACTTTAATGCAAAGGTGTTTATTAGTTAAATAAAATGTTAAAAATATAATAATCAGTCTTTTGTCAATCAATAATTTTATTTTGCACTTGGTTTCATGATAATTTTCATTCATTTTTTTAAAACCCCAATTTAGTTGTTTTCCATCAAACTATTTGAAGTTTGATCAAAAACAACTAAATTAAAGTTTCAAAATAATGAATGAAAATTATCTTGAAATCAAGTGCAAAATAAAATTGTTGACTGAAAAAAGACCAATTAATATATTACTTTCTTTTACTCTAGTAAAATAAAGTATAGTAATCATGAAAATTTTTTACCTTGAGATTTTTAGAGATTTATTTGTTTTGAGGTCCCCTGAGTCCGAAAAAGTGGGTTTCGAAATGGTGTCTGTCTGTCAGTCTGTCAGTCTGTCTGTGTCCTCTCTAGAGCCCAGATGGTTTAACCAATCGAACTGAAACTTCAGATTTAAGCTTTTTTGATAAATTGGGAGGTCCCAGTGAATTTTACTCCAAATCGGCTAACCAGAAGTGGCCACTCCCTTGGTCCAGAAAATTTATTTTGCAAATATCTTAAAAAGTATAAGGTTTACAAAAAACTACTGTCACCTCTTTATTTTTATCCGGTGGAAAGTAAATCCGTCGAAATAAAATACGATTTTATACCAAACTTTTTAACTCTTTATTTTCGTTTTCTTTTTTAAAATCCAACCTTCTTCAATGGTGGCTACTCATCGACTTCTTTCTTTTTTTTTTCTCTTTTAACATTTTTTTATTTATTTCTGCTCACCGATTTTAGTGACATCTAAATACTAATATATATACTTATATAAGCCAAGATTCAAACAAACTAATTCACAATAAATTATGACACTACTTAATACAATATGTTTCCAAAAATTAAAAACAAAAAATAATAAAAAATAAAAAATTAAAAAAAAAAATTTAAAAATTTAAGGATTAAAAAAAAAAAATTTAAAAATTTAAAAAAAAAATTAAATTTCTCAAAATTCTCTGTTTGTAAAAGAAAGTCGTGTGTTGGCCACACCTCCATTTTTTTTAACATAACATAACGAAAAAAGCCTTTTGTTTGTTAGAATTTGATGTTTAAACATTGACCAATATTTCCATTTTGTGGAGTTATGTCAGATGGTTTATGTATGTATGTTGATTTTCGTTTAAGAATTTTTTTTTGTCCTTTGCTATTATGAGCTCCCGATGAAATTTATTATTCTAGGCAACTAGAATGTTATTTTTAACAATTAATTTCTACACAAAATTAAAATAATTGTTGATTTTTGTATTTCGTTTTTCTTGTAAATTTAACAATAACCCATTAATTTTATTTCAAAAATATATAAATGATCATTTTGTTAATAAATATCATTCATTTATACTTCGCGTCAATGTAAATTTCATTCATTTTTGATATTTTTATTTGAGCTTTTTTTTAACTAAACTCCATATAAAACAAATGTAAACAACAAAATAATTTTTTTTCCACTTGTAAAAGTACAAAACTGAAGAAGTTGTGGTCTTTTTCATTTAAATCAATATGCGACGTGACGATATTCATCCATGACAACACCGTAGTTAACTACGACAATTTATTTTTCGCACAGTATCGCCAAATGTGATATATTACCACAAAATGACAACACTGCAAAATGAATTTTAAGGGGAAAGCAATGAATCAAAGTGATGATGACTTTCCTACGTAACCTCAATTGTTGATTTTTATATTACTATGTAATATAAAAATTAACAATTATTTTAGTTTTGTGTAGTAAATTGTATGTTAAAAGAACCATTCTAGTAGCCTAGAATAACAAATTTCACAAAATCAATCATCCTCCTAACAGAAATGGACAAAAAATAAGCAATTCTTAAACGAAAATCAACACAAACCATCTGACATAACCTCACAAAATGCAAATAATGGTTGGTGTTTAAACAAGAAATTCTAATAAACCAAAGGGTTTTCTAGTTATGTTAACTTAAAAATAAAATAATTAGTCTTTTGTTAATCAACAATTTTATCTTAGTGTAAGACGGAAGATATTGTGGTCATTTTCATTCAAACCATTATACGACGTGGCGTTGTTCATCCAAGATGGGACCGCAGTAAACTACGACAAATCTCAGTTTATCACAGTTTTATCACCAAATGTGATATAGCACCTTAAAATGACCACCCTGATCTATGTATCAAGTATCAAGATACAGGAAAATATTTGTGGCAACTCAAAACCAACATTAATGTACCACAAGCCTGATTGTCACCAATATTATAAATTTATTTTGCGCTTATACATGAAAGTATTGGTAATCAACAGATTAGATAAATGAGGCAGAAAAACATACAAATTGTAGATAAAACAAAATAAACGAATTGTGGAGGGAAAATTGGGTATGTTAATAATGAAAAAAACTAATTGGGATTGGTTAGATGAGAGTATTTTTATTCTGTTTTCGCACTAACACTTTCAACTGTAAGGTATTAAATGTAACAGGGGGACAACTATATCAAAACCCACGAAAAAGATTCTCTTTTTTTTTGTTGTTTGTACATTATAATACAAAAACCAACAAAACATATTACATTTCCTTAATTTTACCTGTGTAAAGAGCGAATGAGACAGCTGTATAAACCTATTGTTGGTAGTGTTATACACGATATTTTAAGCATGTATTAGTGACGGTTGTGCCAAAACCAACAAAAATGTTTATCCTAGCCAAACAGTACAAACACTTAAGATATAAAAAAGTACGTTAAGGCGTAGTATTAGTGATGCGTATAAAGTAAATCAGAATGTATATATACACAAAACTAACACAAATGTCTATAATTCTACGAAAAAATCTGTCAAATACCGATATATAAATACCAAGCCATAAATAAATATAGCGTACATTTTTTTATAGGATCTGTGTAAGGAGCGACCGAGGCGGCTTGTATAATCATTTTTGTTGGTTTTGGTTGTACACAAAATCAAACATAAGAATACAAATAAGTGTGCGTAAAAATAAAATCTAATATAAAATTTACTATGACGAATTTCTATTTAAGTTAAAATCTATTTCTATACTATCCAATTATTAGGCTTTAGTAATTAAAAATTGAAATTGGATTTTATGTACAATCCCACAAAAAAACAAATCATGCACTTAAACAAGAAATCAATCCGGCTGTTCACACGCAGTTAACACTGCAACACATCATTTCCTCGTTTCTTACCTCTTTGCCTATAAACTACTTTGCCCCTCCAGTTAGTTTATAGGCAAGGAGGTAAGAAACGAGGAAATGAAGTGTTGCAGTGTTAACTGCGTGTGAAAAGCCGGAGTGGTTTTAATTTCTCTATCTACAAAAATAAAAACATTGCCTGACAAATGCATCCCGGTGGATTGCATTTTCCAAGATTACACTTTAATTTTTGTCACTACACTTTAATTATTTTTACACTAAAATTTATTAATTAGAAATAAATTTAACATTTAAAATTAAAATGTATACACATATGTATATAAAGAATACACATATTACTATATAAATTAAACGTAAAAATAAAATAAAATTAAATTTTTGAAGAGGATAGAAAAAACACGTCTATCCTCCTTGACGAACTCTCGTCCACCCCGCATAACTTATGTATATGGATTTGTGAAAAAATAAATTTATTTTGTTTTAAAAATACATAAACGACTTTTTAATTTTTTATAGGTACCCTCAATCCGTACAAATAAGACTTTCGCTAAAATATATCGAGTGTTTTAATTTGGTTTTATACACGAAATTATTTTACAGCAGTTTTGATTGCATTCAGTTTTCTTTTTTTTTTTAAATAAAATTTTATATCGAGTTTTTTTTTCTAAAATTTGCACTTGGTTCCTAAGCAAATTTCATGAATTGAGTGAGGTCTTAACGAGTTTTACGGAGTAAAGATAAAAAATCAGGAACACGTTTTGCAGGCCTGCCACACTTTCAAAAAATTTTCATGGCCAAATTAAAATAAACAATTTATTTATAATAAATTCTGGAAAATGGAAAATTCAATTAAAAAAAAAAAAAAAAAAAAAAATTAAAATAAACAATTTATTTATAATAAATTCTGGAAAATGGAAAATTCAATTAAAAAAATAAAAACAATTAATTTTTTTTATTTAAAATAAATTTTATTTATTTACTTTATGTAATTACAATCTAGTCTCCTGGACTAATGAGCAATTTGTTTCTGACTTAATTTACTAAATTAAATTAATCTAAGGCTTCTTCCCATTGGCGTTCCATAGTGTTTGGTAAATTGAAGTAAACCACTTCTTTGTAGTGGATTTTAGATCAGCACAATGCTGCTTAAACTGACAATCACACCAGCTCAAAAGGTTTGGTTCTTTTAAGTATGCGTACTAAATTCGTGATGCTTAGGAGCTGAATTGCCTCAATGTTCACATGTTGGCGGAGCCTTTCTTCATGTCTCCGTGCTTTTTCCTGGATTTCGTTTACGATGAGGTTCATTTTAAGGTCCCTATGAAGGTCATTGTTTCTGACATACCAAGGTGCATCAACGATGTTCCTTAATACCATATTCTGAAATCTTTGGATAATATTTACGTTGCTATGTATGTTTGGTACAACCCCAAAGATGAATACCATAAGTCCAAATCGGTTTCAATATTTGCTTAAAAAGTAGAAGCTTGTTGTATGTTGGTAAAGAAGAGTTCCTTCCCATCAGCCAATACATTTTTCTGTTTTTAAGTCTTAATTCTTCACTTTTCTTCTTGATGTGTGCTTACCATCGTAGTTTAGCATCCAGGGTCATGCCGAGGTACTTAGCTGTGTTCACATGCGGTATTATTTCCCGATTTATGGTAATCGGAATATGTTCGAATCGCCTGTTTGTAAAGTTGATGTGAACTGATTTAGCTTCATTTAGTTTTATTCCCCATCTTTTTGTCCATTTATATATTTCGGTTATAGCTGATTGTAACTTCTGTGTTGATTCTTCGTTGCTTTTTCCAACAGAGATTAAGATCGCTGTATTATCTGCAAAAGTGTTGTTTTCTAATGTAGCACTGTGTTGTTTTCTAATGTACACACTTGAAAAAATTTAATGGTATGTAATGCAAGCGGTAATGTATATAGGTCCATTGCAAAATTGCTTAAAATTTTAAATAACCCCTTGCATTAAGTATATTTAATGTAATATTAGATCATAAATCAATATTTTTACATTAAAATATATAGTAAACAATGCATTAAAAGCTGATGCATTTTATATTAAAATTTTAATGTAGCGGGTTTAGCAAAGTAATGTAAATTCTATTAAAAATATTAATCTAGATTACTTTAAAATATAATACAAGCAGGTTACGATTTTTAAAGAAATTTACTTTACTCAATAACTTTTGTTGCTTTATAATTTTAAAGGGAAGTGTTCGAAATATCAACACTAAACTGCTTTATATTTTAATGCAATATATATTGATTTGTGTAGTAAACATACAATAAATTTTCCTTATGCTATTGCTTTAAAAATTAATGTAAATTTATATAACTAATAATGCTATATGAACTACAGATTTCGAGAACCTATTTTGCTTATTTTGTACTATTTTATTTAAATAAAACGCAGAAATTGAAATAAAATGTGTTATATTTTCATATTTTTACAAAGGAATTAAAATTATATTTAATATTACAATTCGCATAATAACCTAAGTACTTAAATTTATTTTACATTCTGCAATGTAGGTTTTATTATTTTGGTTACAAAACATTCCTTCGTAACTTTTTTTTATATTTTAAATTTTTATAGTTTTCGTAGATAGGTGGCAAATCTTTAGCAAATATATGATAAGCGCAATAAAATGTATCATACACTCCAATAAACTCTTTTAAATAAAAATAAACATTGTTTTCATTCTCTATAATTTCTTCAATTCTATAGAAATATATAAGCAAGTCACTAATTTGAACTTTAATTAAAAAAAAACCTTTTTTGTAATGATAATAATGCTCAAAGAAGTTTAAGCCGTATGTTGGAACTTCAGTGTTAAAAGTTGGACATGAAATATGAAGAATTATTATTTGACCATATATTAGCCATCATTTCTTGATGTCTCTGCGAAAGGGTTTTACATACATTTACAAAATTTTGGGGTTTCAATCGTTTGAAATAGCTGGGTTTACCTTCGTAATGCATAGTCCACATATAAATAATGGGCCCCATCCGTCTAATTACATTAGGATAGTGTATCAAAAAAATGTTGCTTAGGTGTTGATGGTCTTTGGAAAACGTTAAGAATTATATTTAAATGTTCTGTGATGAAACTTTCCAAAAGTAAAATATCTTTCTCTAAAATTTCATAAGACAATACAATTTTCAAAATTTTAAAGGAACTAGAAATAGCTACTCACTGCCTTTCATCCTCAGGCCTAAATATCCTTCCAAAAATCATAGGAAAATGGGACATCAAACATAAAATTTGAATTGCGTTCTGACCAAAATTGGATTTATCTAAATTAATGTTGGAAGGCTTATTTTTTCGGTCGATGTAACCAAAATTATAGGCAGAAATAATATTATTTAATTGTGTAATATTGCTAATTTTAAAGCAAGGGATGTAAAACCTTCTAAGCCATCGTGCATGAAGTCAACGCTACTGTTTCTTATCGTATTAAAAAATTGTAAATCATTTAAAACCGATTTGCGATATATGCCTTGAGTATTGTCTAGTTTGATTTTTTTTGATAGTGGTTGTGTTTATGCCAACCTGAACCTAAAATAAAATCATTATTAATATTAAAAAACCATAAATTAAATAACTACCAAATTCTACTTACATTAAAAATATTGCCATCTGACTTAAATTAATTATAATAATGTAATTCGCCGTCGATTAAAGGTTTGAAGCTTAACTTATTTTTTTTTTCTATTTAAAATTTTCATTGTACTTTGCAATGTTATCATTATTAAAAATTGCACCTGTCAAAAGCGGTTGATTACGACCAAACTGCATTCGATCTCACCCTGTATCGAACTTCCGCGCATTGAACCAAAATTAGGTTTCTTGTACGTCAAAAAACAAAATTTTCTCTCTTAGCTTCTGGTCATCATCACGGGTAACAACAAATTTCGGAGATTACTGGTGAAACAAATATACTTAATTTTTTTTATTATACACCATTTTACCTTTATAAAAATATTTCTAATTTACATACAATTGATGACAATAAAATTTTGTTCAATCATTTTTGTTTCTATTATTGATTTTTATTAATGAAAATATAATTGCATTGTGAAATATTTTTCCTTTATGAGTGTACAGTGTATAATCCCGTGAACAATTATAATTATTTAAGTGTTGTGCAAGGTTTTAATTTTTGTTTGGAATTCTGTTTGCTTGCTACAACATTTTGGTGCCGAAACCCAGGACATATATTTAATCAAGTATTCCCAAACAGTGTAACTTTAGATATTTGCAAGTGTTACATTTTTGTTTTATTAAAAATACAGTGTGCGTAATTTCGATTATAAGATCGCTATTAATTACGCTCAAAGGTGCTAAGTCAGTGTTGCGTAATTTCGATTATATAAGATCGCTACTTATTACGCCCAAGGTCATCGTTAACCATCCTCAAGTAAAACTCGACTACGTGAAGTTTATGAAGGAGTATGAAGCACTCGATCACATGGAGTTAAGCAAAGGCACGGAAACTGCCTCAAACTCAAATCTATCATTTACCTCACCATTGCGTAATTAAAGGAACGAGCAGTACCACAAAGCTCCGAGTTGTTTTCGACGGTTCCTGTAAAAGCACAACAGGTCACTCTCTCAATGACATGCTACTAACCGGACCAACCAATCAAGACGATCTCATAATGATACTGCTACGTTTCCGCACGCATAAAATAGCCATGGCCGCGGACATTGAGAAAATGTACCGTCAGATCATAGTTCCTCCTGCGGATCGAGATTTCCAGCGCATCCTCTGGCGTGATTCATCTGACAAAGATGTCCAAGAATTCCGGTTAACGACAGTAACATACGGCACATCAAGTGCCCATTCCTAGCTCGTCGCACTTTACATCAACTAGCCGATAATCAGCATGAGTTCTACCATAGTATAAATACATATATACTAAAGATACATGTTAAACCGAAAGTGGTCTGACTGAAAACGTCCGAGATAAATTCAACATGTACACGGCGGCTTGATTGAAAGCAAAGATTATTAACAAAAAGATCTTGTTAATAATCTTTGCTTTCAATCAAGCCGCCGTTTTAATGTTGAATTTATCTCGGACATTTTCAGTTAGACAACTTTCGGTTTAACATGTATCTTTAGTAATAGTACTTCCATGCAAACTTCATCGGTGAAGTGTTAGATGGAGATACTGATATCGTTTTCGATTTTTGAAAATATTTTTGTATATAAATCCGCCCAAATATATGTTCGAATTAATACGCCCAAATGTCATCATAATTTTCTAACCGTTCATTAAATAGTTAAGTGTGTAAAATATAGACATATATATCCATAGATATTTGTTTATTTCGTTTCGGTTCAACCAACACTAAAACAATATTATTTATAAAAAATTTTATTTATGCACTGATGGTAAATTTTAATGTTGATGAAAATTCTTGGCAGTGCTATTTGACTAAATATGTACAATATCAAATTCCCTATAAAAACCATATACAAAACATAATTTTGTTTTCTTTTTTTTTAATTTCTATTTGTATGAAAAATCCTAATAAAACCATGAATATCAACTCTACACAATAATATTTGTAAACAAAATCAGCTGATGTTAGATTTTTCGTGTTAGTTCATCTTTAGAGAGAACAAGGGACCAAAGCATTTATTTCCCTTATGATGGAAAGAGAATAACATTTGATGTGAAAACTAGTTTTTATAGACGGTTTGTAAAAAAACTTGTGCGGGGGCCTTATTCTCGAATTCGACATCCATTTACCACATGCGGACATCTGTCAAAATTCGTCAAAACGTTCTGAAATTTTAATTCGTATATAAAACACATGGGGCATGAACATTTTTCTTTTTGGAGAATTTCTTCCACCTGCTTATACCCATTCGGAAATATTCCCTTAGTACCAAAAAAATTCAATTTTTATAAATTTTGACAGATGTCCACATGTGGAAAATGGATGTGGAATTCGAGAATAGGGCCCCAGGTTTTGACCTACTTAGCTCTTGTTTCAGTATTGGTATAAAAAGTAAAACTAAAAATCAAAATCAAAAATGTCTAGTATTGTTTTAATATGCTTACCTAGGCCCAGCCCGAATACTGGGATAATACCGTAATAAATAATAATTTGTGACATTTACTTGAGAAAATGTCCCCTTCGCAGACATTTTTTATTTTTACTGCCCGAATTTAATAATAAGGCTGTGTTTCAAACGAATAAAAATCCGCATAAAAAGTTAAAAAGTCAAATTTTTGACAATTTATTCACGGACCAGTTAAAAATTTCTAGCTTGTATTTTACTTTTCTGTACGCAAAATAAAAATAAAAAACGTACACGTTACAATTTTAACCAGTTCCATTTAAAACACCAAAGCGATTAAAAAGTAAGAAAAATTTAATATTTTCACCACAGTTAACAAATGTAACTTTTTATCCGATTGAAACACAGCCTAATTTGTACGTGATAGTTTTCTCGCCTATTTTTTTTAATAAAATCAAATTGAAAATAATAATAAAAAATACGACTACATTATACTCTGCGGTTCCACAACCCGATTATTGGTGAAATATTATCCTGTAATGATGAGGAAACGAATAAATACGTAAGGATTTCTGGGGATTCGTTTCACGAAATCACAGATTTTTTACCACGCAAAACGCATGGATGGCAACGTTAGTTACAACTCATGGCTTTTTGTGGCTTGCAAGTGGGACAAGGCATAGAATGGTGGGAGCTGTTAATATCAAATTATATTATTGTTATTACCCAAATTATATTTTATTTAATATTGTAAAAAATAATATGTTCTCGCTCTTGTTGATTGCTGTTGCTAATAAAATATTCAAATCACATTCAGTAGTAAAATATTTCACATGGATCTGTCAAAATGTATCATAGGGAACGACTGTAATAATTTGGATGAGTGTAATATTTAACAAGGTTTTCAGGCACGGCCTAAATTAATGTTCGTGTAAAACAAACCAAAACAAGTTGTCGCTATAGTTTGAAGTATTTCTATAAAGGTATTTTGAAACTAGTTTCGTATGTATAAATTTTATTTACATTTTTAAATTATTAATATTAAAATAGTGTTTATAAAACTTATTTAAACAAAAATGGCACCAATGCCACAAGAACATTTTTTATTGTGCCACAGGGCAATCGCTGTAAAGTTTGGTTGAAGCATGGTTGTGTGTGGGATAAACTCCAAGAGTGTTCAAAATACTATATATTATATTTTGTGAAAAACACTTCTGTGTCAGTGAGATTAAAATAACTGGGTATACAAAAGTTTTGAAAAGAACGGCGCTTAATAAAATATTTAATAGTTTTGTTTGTAAATGTAAAGACAATTACATCGACGTTGCTTGTCAAAGATTAATAAATCTAAGACTTTATACAACTACCAAAGCTCCTATTTCAAAAAAACCTTTGACGCCAACCATTACTTTTAACACAGAGTATTCTGAGGTTGAGCCAGTACCCGGAGTAGGGCTGACTCGCCACCACTCAAATTAAAATATGAAGCAGGGCCCCAGAAAACGTATCTAAGGAATTATGATGTTCCACAAGCTCCTTTAGCATGTCCTATATCGCCCTCTCAGTTCCTCAGTCCACATCACCGAAGAAAGACCGAAACCAATCAAGAAAATGAGCAACTGAAAAAAATTTCGAGGTTCCTTTTAAACACTCCGCCTAAAAAGAAGCTCGCATCCGTGGATATTGTGGTAAAAGATTTTATTAGCAACTTACTTGAAGATCGGCCAGAAGTGAAAACGTTTGTGTTTAAACAAATATTCCACAAAAACAATTCGACATAGACACAACAGAGCAAAAGTAATTTCTAGGATTTTATTTTAAATCACCTGCTTTTTTAAGAATAAGGATTTGTATACCAAATTTTAAAAATATGATTTGTAATATTTCACATAAGTAGCTATTTTATTTTATTAATTTAAAATTAGTTTTTTATTTTTATTTAAATAGCTGTGCAACCAGATAGGAAATACTTCATTTTGTGTAACGAGTGGGATATTGCTCGCTTCGCTTATTTCGAAAATCACACAAGTTACACAAAATGATTATTCATAACGTTTCGTTACAAAGATTTTTTCTAATTTTTGTAAAAAAAACAGTAAATTATTGAATTTTGGCAAAGAAGTCTTAAAGTCGTAAAATTCCAAATTAATTTAATTTAATTTTTTTTTTGTTTTAAATCAAGTAGACACAAACTGGTGAATATTTCATCACGAGTTGTGAAATAAGGCAGTGATACGTGCAACGTGTTTCCATGCTGATTTGTTGAAATAGCTGTTACTTTTTTTAAGATCATGTAATTTTGCGTGAAAGGCAAAAAAATGTTCTGTATACAAAATTGAACAATGTTCAATTTTTGCCTTAATGTCGCATACTTGAAATCTACCAACGGTAACTTGGTAATTTCAAAGCAAAAGAACTTGACAAAAACGTCACGACAAAAAATTATAAACTTAAGAATTTTAGTGGAACCATTATTTTTCGATATTTGTTTTCAAACCAAACTTTCTTTACTTCTAATAAAATACACTTGAATATTTTAAACTATTTTACTGTGGCATAAAATAAAAAACTATTAAACTACAAATTGTTATTGTTTATGTGCAAAGCAAAATGGGGCTACATAATTCGCCAATCACAAAATGTTGACATTTTTTACCTTTTAGGAAAAAATACACTAGACAAATTTTTTCAAATTAACAAATAAATTGATACATGGTTAAGCCTAGAGAAATAAAATTTAAATAAATAAATAAAACTAAAAAGCCATTTACATATTTCTTAAGTTTGGATGCAAAATTACGAAGCTTCGTTAAATTTGTTAAGTGACGTTAATTTTTCGCTGGGCAAGAATACAGAAATGCTATCTACCCCATTTTTAAGATTTGTTAATTCTTAATTTTTAAGTTTATAAAGTGGTAACCAGCGAAAAATTATAAACTAATTAAGAATTAACAAAACTTAAAAATGCGGTAGATAGCATTTCTGTATTCTCGCCTAGCGAAAAAATTGACGTCACTTAAGAAATTTAACGAAGCTTCGTTAAATTAGATCTGTCAATTAAGAAAAATTAAGAATGAGAGATTTTGTGTCCAAACTTAAGAAATAAATAAAAAAAATAAATACATTTTTGATGCGGTAGGTGCAAAGATTTTTATTTCATGCGATTTTATTTATATTCAATTCATGAATTTCATCAATTTAAATTTTACTTTTATAGGTTTTACTGTGGTATTACACTCTATATATTCTTCATTTCTTATCTAGTTATGAAAAATCTGCCGTTTCGCAACCTACTACAGTAACCATACGTTATATTAAAATGAAAACCAAATTATAGTATACTCAATACTCAGTCATATATTTTTTTTTTACTTAGGAATATCGACTATTTTGCGTTGGCATTCGCTAACAAGATTTGAAAGTGGAGTATCCAAGAATATAATTGGTCTTTTAAAAAATAAATGTGACTGCATGATTGAAATAGACCAACGTTACATTCTGTGATGGAAAAAATGTCAATAAAAAAAGAATTGGAATATAATTCAGCAGATGACCTAATCCATGGATACCAGGACCTTGGTGAACTTGGAAGGGGCAATTTGATTTCCGACAAAGCATTTGTATTTATGCTACGTGCACTCAACCGCAATTGGAAACAAGTAGTCGGTTATTACATGGGTTCACCAAAAGGCGACTAACGGAACAGAAACAGTTGTCAACAAAGTTCACAAAACCGGTTTGCAAATAGTTGGTATCAAAAATGGTCAAGGTAGTACAAACAGAAAAGCATTTTCAAGTTTAGAGAGCCATGGGCGAGGTTTGGTCCACGAAAAATATTTTGTTTTTACGACATCCCTCACCTTTTTAAAAGTGTTCAGAATTGTTTATATTCTGATAACATATTAACCAACGACTGCGAAAAGGCAATATTGTGGCAGATACTACAAACACTTTATTCAATGGAGCATGGATCAGTGAGAGTTTTACATGACCTCACTCGAAAGCACATTTGCCCCGATATTTTTGAAAAACTTAAATTAATTTAAATAGTTATATAAGGAATATATGTAATACAAGAAAAGGTACAAAAAAAATGTATGCAACAGCCAAAGGAAGCTAACGCATACAAAAAACATACTAAGTTGCGATCGCAAACAATTATTTTCATAAATCCAATTTAAGTTAAAATTTAACAGTGGTTAAGAAAAAACAAACAAACAAAGTTAAAAAAAATTAAAATTACATACATATATGTGTATGCATAAACATATGTTTTGTTCCTAGATGTTAAATTATTATTAGTACTGCAAGTTGACAATGTAGATCTGCTCTCTAGTTTATTTAACAGGGTTTTTCAGTAACAAAGTTATTAAACAGTTTAATTGTGACAATTGCTCAATATTTGCGGTTATATACAATATACACAAATAATTAAGAACGAAAAAATTACGCTCTTTAAAAATAAAGACCCATGTAACTGAAAATACGAAATCAGCTGCATATGGAAATTTGTGTCCTCCGTCGAATTGGAAGAATTCATCGAAAACATATTAAATACATTTAAAAAAAATATCTCAAATATGGGTCGAAGAAAATATTCTTGACAAACTTTTTACGAAGTTTATTCACGGGAAATATCCACATCGATTAAGTGATGCGGACACTGCTCGTATTACCTAATATATAATTGCTGAATTTATACGTCTTAGCTTAAAGCAAAAAAAATTATGAACTCAAGCAACCAAAAAGGCATCTTGTATGATGGTAGTACTATATGTATTTATACTATGGTTCTACCCAGATGCTGCTGCACGTTTGAAGTCCGATTTTTACGTAGATGATATGCTCACAGGCTGGGATGATTTAAAACAAGCAATCGAAATTTACGAAAATATGAGATCATTATTAAAAAACACTGGGTTCACACTTCGGAAATGGATGACAAACGACCAAGACTTATTAAGGCACTTAAACGAGTTAGATCAAAATGCTGAATGTTTGGATTTCGAGGGAAATTCGTTAATAAAAACTCTTGGGTTACTATGGAACCCCCAAACTGATAATTTTACGTTCAAGGTGACGGTAGACGTTACCAATACCATAACCAAAAGAACGCTACTGTCAGAGGCATCTCGCATTTTTGACCCGCGTTGGAGCCCAGCACAGTTTTAATCAAAATTTTATTCCAGCAGCTCTGGTTGCGAAAATTAAACTGGGATGACGAATTGCCTGTCGACATCAAAGAGAGATGGATCAAAATTAGATCATCTCTGCATCATCTTCAAGACATCCAAATTCCACGATTCATTTCCACTCACCAACATCGCCGTATTGACATATAATTGCACGGTTTCTCTGATGCATCGGAGCTTGCTTATGGAGCAGCAATATACATACGTGTTAAAAACTCGGAAAATAAGATAATTGTCAATTTACTTACCGCCAAAATTAGGGTGCCACCAATAAAACAAATTTCGCTACCACGCCTCGAGCTATGCGCTGCAGTACTCCTGTGTCGGTTAATGAAATATGTACAAGACGCTGTTAAATTGCAGATAAACTCAATCTTTGCATGGACGGATTCTGTCAGATATTCCACGACGATGGAGCTTTTTCATAGGCAATAGGACATCATACATTTTAGAACAAATTCCTAGAGACAAGTGGATGTATGTACTGTAACGAGACCGACACGGATGGTGGGTATCGGTCTGTTAACAGAAAATTCTGTTACTCACTCAGAGGCCTTGGGCGGTCATCTTGGGGCCGGCTAAGCTCAGTGGATTGGGGTGGGGCTTCCCAAAGCTTGAGTGAGTCTTGTTAGACCGCTGAGAAAAGGACTAAGGAATCAAGAGAGGAAAAAAAACAGAGATAGGGAATGGAAACAAGGCATGGACCAACTCACCGTAGAATGCTGAGAATGCACTTACCAAATCATCTTCTAAAAACCTTTTAAATTCTCATCCTGAAAAGCAACAATGAAGCGAACTATACGAGAAAAAAAATAATTGTAAAACCGAGAGAAAACCGAAAAAAAATATTAATGAAACTATAAATAGTGTATGATAATTATTACATTAGTTAATTGAATAATGTTTATTAAAGCAAGATAATAATAAAAAAAATAAAATAATAAAAGAAAAGAGAAAATGTAGAAATTACAATATAAGAACAAAAATATAATTTTAAATTGAAATTCAAAATAAGAAACTTAAATTAATTACTAGTTACTACCTAACCCCCCCTAAAGACGTCATAATACTTAAATTAAAGAATATAATACAATTGTATAAAAAAAACATGATTAAATTATGTTGGTATGGCCATACTTCTTGCATATTACGCACCCCATTTTGAGACACAAAGGGTTTTTTTTTTTATTATTTTTTTTTTTTAGAGTTCTTAAACACGACAAATCGTTTGACCGTTTCAAATTTTCTTTTGATGAAAACGGTTCACTTTATCACTTATCACATTTATTATTTTTAGTTTAGTTTTAGTTTTTTTTTCTACACTAATTAATTTTCGATACGTATTTAATTTTCTGTTAAACTTTTAAAAACGTTCAGCATTTCATAATTTTTCACAGTACATACACATTTAAATCATATATTTTTTGCCAAAGCCTATATACGATGTAACAACGCCTGACTCGTATAATGATTTTACGGACCAGTTATCACTCAATTACAGTTATAAATATTTTTCCTTTATGAGTGTACAGTGTATAATACCGTGAACAATTATAATTATTTAAGTGTTGTGCAAGGTTGGAATTTTTGTTTGGAATTCTGTTTGCCTGCTACAACAGGTTGTTCTTTCAAGATATCGTAATATTGTTCCGTTCTTAATAAAACCGCATTTTCTGTGGTTGAAATTTTTATATCAGTTTTACTCATCGTGCAGATTCTACAAAAATAGTTAGCGGAGAAAGATTTTGTAAACCCAAATATATCATTACCGGCAAGATTATCATTAGAAAGTGAGACTAATGTTCCATAAAGACGACCTAACCCGTCTACAAAAATTCCCTCAGTTTCAACAAATTTTAAATTATCAACGATCGGAATCAAAATACTATTTAAATTAAATTCGCCATGCAAATCGTTAACATAAAAAAGGCACACTAGAAATATGTTTTCCAAATTGGATTTGAACTCATTAGGAAAATTTTGGATGTTAAAATAGATTGCACCAAATTTATGAATTAAGACCTTGCTCCCTAAAACTTTTGTTATCTCAAAGTCATCGTAGTACAATTTGTAATTGTAAAATAGGTCGGTCACCATTTGACAACATTTTAAGACCATTATATGCTGAACCGCAACATGGATATTTAAAAATATTAGCTCTACACTGATGAGACTGTTGATGTTTTTGAAAATGTAGGCTAAAATTTTTATTTATAAAAAGTTTAGTTAATGTTTCTCTTACAGAAACAAAATAAAAGTGATTTTGGACTAAAATCCGGCTGTAGGTATTTGAAATTCTATTGAATCGTATTTCCCACCTAAATCCGATAGAATGTTCTTTTGCAGCGACATAAAATTTATTTTTCTTTAATGAAATTCGTCGATAGTACTTAAAGCAGTACTTAAATTTTGTTGCAATATCTTTGATTTTAATTGGAATTCTAGTAGTTACTATTTTAAAAAAATAATATGATATAAATACCCAAAAATTATTTAAACATTCATTGAATTTTTGGTTGAAAACATAATGTGCCTTGAACAATATGTCTACAGCATCAAAAATATTGAAACAGGCCGGTAGAGGTATTAATTGAGACTCAACGCATAGTAAAATTTCATGTACACCCTTCCTTCGATTTACGAAATCTATTTTTACGAATTTTCGGAAAATTTATGAAAAAATCGGTTTACACCCATTCCTCGCCCACCCATTTCCTTCGTGCTGATGTTTTACCCATTGATGTTTGTGCAGCAAAAGCAAAATTTTTTGATATGAGTGTGCCCATTCTAGAAATAAACATAAATTTTACTTATTGTTACAGGTTTTTTGGGTCTTTGTTTAATTATAGGCCTTATTTTATTTATTAATTTAATTTTTTTTGTTTATTTTGCCGAAATAAAACTTTGTAGCTTTTGTAAAACTTGTGAACGAAATGAATGAGATTGATACAGCAATCACGTTGTACGAAGCAAAGAAAAATAAAAGGTTATTTAAGGCAAAGAATCCACAAAGTGGACACAAATAAATTACAATCGGTTTATATTTATATTAGCAAAAACTACACATAATACAAACAAAGTTTTAATTCAGAAATCCATGTAGTCTTTAAATTATGATATTATAATGTTTTTATTTTGAACTTTGGTCAGCTGTTTTTTGATCTTTCTTAAATAAATATTAGGTTTAGGTCAACTACAACAAATAAATTATTAAATTGGTGGTGGTTTGGCGTCTATTGGAGGGAAGATCAAAGTTGAGTAGATTAATCTACCAGCTCCGTAACCTTCCAGTAGGGTGCGCATCACGTGAGCTGTTCTGGTCTTGTCATTAGGCAGCTGCGTGATGGGTACAATTGTGTAAGAAATAACCTGTTCACAATTCGCAAGTGTATGTACTGCCTCCTCGTGGCAACCACTGGTAACTATAGCCACTTGGCACATTTTTGGCCATTTGGCACAGGCTAAAGTACGGCGCTAAAGGAGAAAACCTTGACAAAAAACCCTAATCTAAGGTGGAACAGTATATGCCGAAAGATGAATGGCTGATAGGTTAATCAGCCCAAAATATGCGGACTCTGGATACCAGGCACCCTCCAGTTTTATTTAGCCTTCCTGTAGTAAAGCTGGGTGACCTACAGGTGATTTGCAATTCCGAGCAACTCGTGAGAGTAAAATCAAACGGAATACGGGGCAGGAGTAGGAATACATGCTATAGTAAAGATCTAGGAGGGAGAGCAATAAGCCCAGATAGTATGTATCACGTACCGGGAGGCAGTATCGTCAGGTTCATTAAGAACCTGAATATTGACTGGACGGATAATTAAGCAGGGGCCAGCACAATAGATCTTTTAGGTCGCAGTGCGAAGTGGCTGATCGCAGACATAGCCCCCCCAATAATAACAATAATAACAAATTGGTAGCCTGAAGGAAAAAATACATTTTTGAATCGCGGAAAACAAAAAAAAAATTATAAACATACAGAACTGTCTGAAAAATGATGTACATCATCAAAATATCGGTAAAATAAAAAAAATAAAAAATTGAAAATTAATAAATATACATATAGTATATTAAATTAGAAATAAGGAAGAAATGTATAAATAAAGCTAAAAATTTAAAATTAAAAAATAAATTTTACTGTAGATTAATAGATATGTGTAATGAAAATTAATAAATAATACCTTCTAATTCAGGAGGCCTTATGCAATTGGTGCCCTTGAAACTCTCCAGACTTTTTCTATAACTTCAGCAACTGCCGGCCAATTTTGAATGAATTTAGATGAATTTTCAGGAAATCGTAAGCCGAAATCGAAAACAAACCTAAATAATTTAAAGAAGGTTTTAGTTTTAATTGGGAGTGATATGAAACTAAATTAATTTGGTTTTTGTTTTACTTACCAAGTCCGGACTTACAAAAAAAAGGGAAAAGCTTCGGCAAAGCTGTCAAATTTATTATTTTTTATTGCTTCCTCCCTTTAAAGCAATGGTGTTCGAAAGTTTTTGTTTCAAAAACACAACCTGGGTGGTGACGTTTAAATGCTTTAAAATCAGGAGGTCTTCTTCAAAGTTATTATTATTTTGAATATTTGTTGTTTTTACTTTAATTGTTTTAGTATTTGTTCTCTTCCTTTTCGATAGTAAATTTTTCTCGTTTGAATAAGCAGCTTCGTTTTTGTATAATTTGTTGCGAATATGGTTCAGCCTGTTTAGAATAAATCCTCGGGTTTCTTCTCTATTGTAGGGCAGATCCTGAGTAGAATAATGAAATTAATTTAACAATGAAAATGGATGTTACTATATATACGATTATAAATAATAAGAACATTACCACTCCATCAGTTTCTTTAAAACAACAATTTTGCCTTTTTAAAACCGTTGCCGATTTGGTTTTGAATTGTGGGTTTAATATGAAATCTGGGTGTGTGTAATTTTGGAAAAATGTGTCTTAATAATCGTCTTTTGGTATTTCGAATCCTCTTGAATCTCCAATATGTTGAATATCATATACAGACACATCAGCGTGAATACCTACTAGAAAATATAAAAGATTTTACTCCACATGTTTCCCAAAAGTGGGGCCAATACATTGTTGGCGATTGTAAATGTAAAATAAACGCCTTGCTTGAGGAATTTAAGCATTATTTAGGCATTGGCATTTCTTCCTAGATTCATGCAACAATTCTTAGCTAGATTCTTACAAATTTGAAGCTTTAATTATGAACAATATAGCCAAATATCACGTTTCAAGCAGTAATATAAAGTACATATATATCAAAAAATCATCGCACATCAAAATACTTTAATACTTTATAACATAAGTACATTTTTACAATTTCAGTATTGGATTTATCAAAAAAAGTATTGCTGTAATAAGAACTGGTGTCAACGCTACTAACAAATCGAAATGTGATTTGTTTTTCGTTTATTGAGAATTATAAAATTGTGTTCGTGTTTATTTTATCTAAAATATTTTTGCTAAATATTTTCACAATAGTTACAGAAAATAACAGTCTAAGCAAATCATGAATTAATGAAACACATTAAAACGAAAAATTCTGGCAATACTTTTCTAGAATTTTTATACAATACTACTATATATATATATATATATATATATATATATATATATATATATATATATATATATATATATATATATATATATATAAATATATATCGAACAATAAAATAATGTAAATAATGTAATGAATTTTGCTAACATACCAGAAGTTTTTTAAGCCTTAATTTTTGTGTTTTTTTTTTCAATGATAAGTCTATCATTAATTCGTTGTTTCTGATCTTACGTTATACATATTGCATCCATAATCAACAATTGTGAACTACAAAAACTCATTTAGGCATAAAGTAGAAGCTAATACCAAATAAAACTTTTTTTTCCACATTTACTTAATTTTCTTGCATTAAAATAAGGGAGAGAATTATAGCAGCGTTGCATTAAATATGAAAATGCGTATTACATTTTTTTTTCACGTGCACTCGATTACCAGAAAACTTATAATGATTAAAAATATACATAGTTTAACTTACTTGATAATAAAAAATCTGTGTATTCCCAATCTTCCGCCTGCTTGCGTATTTTTATGTATGTATGTAATTTATATTTTGAATTAAAACGCGTTTTACAAAAACCACGCTTTTGTCCTCCATTTTTTTGTTATTTTAGATTCATTTAGGATTTATTTCAATAATCTTTTATTACTAGTAAATTAGTAAATATTTAAATAAATTAATCGCGTAATGATGTTTGTTAATTAATTTATATGTAAAATAAACACTTTTTATAATAAAAATGCACCGTTTTATATTCAAAATTGCACATTGAAATACTACACACATCTATGTAACACGAAACTTCGGGATAAAATTACGAAAATTACAGAGAGTTTCTCTTCGGTTAAAACGGTTTGTAAAGTAAAAAAGGTAATATCAGAGATACGACCCGTATTTGAACCTTAATTTACAACCAGGAGATGAGCACCGTCAAAATTGACCAGATTTATGTTCATGAATTTATTTAATATAATAAAATATTTTTAATAAAAATCATTATTTAAAAAAATATTAAATATTTATGTAAAATGAAGTCCAAATATGAAATATAAATAATTGAATTATTGTCAATTGTTGCAAATATTGATTGAATTACAGTTTATTTAAAAAATACAGTTAAGTTTTAGCGTTGATATTTTACTTTTAATTAGGTTTAATTTAAATAAAAACGATATTTATTTAGTTTTTGTTATTTTAAATAAACAATTTAGGTAAAAACTAACAATGTATTTAAATAAAATTTTTATTTGGATTAGAGTATTATAAATCAAATTTTTATAGTAAAAACCAAAATATTTTATTTTTTTGTGTTTCAACGTTAATATTACTAGCCGCGCTATTTTGCGGTTCGCCAATCGTCAATACAGAACATAATTTAAAAATTAAATTACGAGAAACTGTAATTTATTTCACATAAAACCAAAATATCTTGTTTAACTATCGCGTATTGTTTTTAATTACAATTTAGATGATAATTTTACCTGCTGTTTTGTAATTGTTGGGAGTGAATAACTCGAGCATTTTATGAATGTTTATAGTATAATCAATATTAATAAAACGCACCAAAAATTTACTAGATTTAGAATTTTAATTCATAAGTTTAAGATAATATAATTATCCAGTAGCCAAATGGATTTCCATTCGTTGGAAATATTTGAAAGAAAAAAAGAAATACTGAAGGCCATAATTATTATTTTAAACGTGATTGTATTTTAGGTACTAATAAAAATGGAAAATTAAAAAAACAATGAATGTTTTTCGAATAATTTTATGTTAAAAAAGTTGAAAGTAAAGTTAAGTTGCTTTAAAATACAAATCAATTGCTTTAGTAAAATATGTAATGCAAGTCCTGCTTTAAAATACAATTTTTAAGTGCATTAAATAAGACGAACAGCAAGGGTTGCTTTAAAATTTGTTGCAAGATTTTTAAGTGTGTAGGAAGATCATAAGTATATAGTAAGTATAAAACCGGCCCTATACACTGCCCTGCGGAACTCCTGCATTGATTTCTTTCAATTCAGAAAATGTATCACCTAACTTAATCCTGAAGAACCTATCTTTCAAGTAAGATTTCAGTATCTTAGCAAATTGCATTGGTCGAAGATTCCTTAACTTGTGGTTAAGTCCTTCATGCCACACTCTATCAAACGCTTGTGCAATGTCTAGAAATACTGTTGAACAGGTTATTCTGTGTACTTGATCAATTGTTGAGTGTTGGTTGCGAAAACCGAACTGATGATAAGGGATCAAGTTTTTACTCTCGATTATCGGATTTAATCTTTTTATCAGAAGCTTCTTAAAGAGTTTGGACATGACTGGCAATAGCGAAATTGGCCTATAAGACGATGTTATGTGTGGTGGTTTCCCAGGTTTTGGGATCATAAAATCCATCTGCAATTTTCCGTAGGCTTGGTACACATTTGATTCTAAATGCTGCCTTGATAAGATTGGTGAGTTTCATCAGAGCTTTCCTTGGCAGTTCTTTTAAGATTTCTGCAGTAATAAGATCGTACCCAGGAGCTTTTCTTGCACAGCTTGTTCAGTTATTATCTCGGCTTCCAAGTTCCAACGTTTGGTCTTCATGTGGCTGGAATATTTTTTCGAGGTGTTCAGCAAATTCTCGAGCTTTGTCTTCATTATTTCTAGCCCATTTCTCACCTGCTATTTTTATTGGGGGAATCAGCATTATTGGTCTTTTGATTCTTTTTTTGCTTTCCAAAGAGAATAATCAGTACTGTTATCATTAGTTAATTTTCTTAAATAGTTGCTGATTGATTCATCTTTCAATTCTTTGATCTCTCTTCTTAATTGTTGAGTGAGATTGTTCAAATGAGTTTCATCTTGGGGGCCCTTGTTTGTTGGCATACTCTTCTCGCTCTTCTTTTTCTGCGAGCAGTTCCCTAATTTCCATAGGGGAGTTGTTTCCCTTGATTTTCGTTTTAATTTCAGGAGTATTTTCGCAAGCTGATTGCTGTATATCGTTTACAAATTTGTGAAGTAAATTTTTTCTTCTAGCGATAGTCCAAAGCATGCACAATTAGTGTGATTATTTACTAGGAATGGGTTTCTTTCTTTCTGAATGATTTTTTCACTTAACGTTAGATGTATTGGTGAATGATCAGAGTATAAGTAATGGCTTTCATCTACTGGTACATAATTTACAGATATGTTCTTTATTATGAAGAAATCAATCAGATCTGGTACTTTGTTTGGATTAGTTGGCCAGTAGGTTGGTTTTCCAGTTGAGAGGGTTAGTAGCAATTTTAAGAGCGTAAAAAACAGAAGCATAAAAAATTCATGGCTTTGACTATTTTAGTCGTAAAAAAATACAAAAATTACCAAAATATTAGTAATTACAACTTCTATTGCAAAATCTTTCTAATGACTATTTTAGATTTTTAGTTACATAAAAAACAACATTTGTTATATCTTTGATTTCGAGCCTCCGTGCTTTAGATTATCGATTCTGGCTTTATACATTACTTCACTATGACCGTAATATTTGTTCCATAAGTTAAGAATAGTACACAAAGATAAAAAAAACAACAACAAAATTATTATTTTATTTATCTACGAATTGTTTACGAATTTTCCACATTGTCTACGTATTGTCTAAATTGTGTACGCCGAAAACTATTGTCTTCGCTATTATCGACATTTGCGTGTAAACAACCTTCAAATGGGCGTACCCCAACGCACAACACTGAATACTCCGGGCTTCATTTGTTGAAATTGTGCTTGAAATTCCCGCTTTATTCCTTCAATTGACCTTAGTTTTCACTCATGAATTCCTTTACAATGATGATTTTTGTTTAAATGAAGATTGTTTGTTTGAATGAAAATACAGTACTGATTAAATTATAAAGCAAAACTATGTTTGAGTTTTCGATGAATTAAAGAATCAGACAAAAATGATTTGGTTAAATCAATTTTTATCATCACTATATTGTCTACAAAACCTGCTTACTTCTTGTTGCCACGCATCATAATTGCATACATTTCTATGCTTTAGTATAGTGTTTTGTATAGCGAAAAAGCCGCTTACCACTTTAACTATTTTACTCTTATATCTCTTGTAGTTGTCCCGATGATTTTATGTATTTCAACATGGTTATGTTAAGTTCTTAACATTGATTGATTAATCATTCACAATTACCGACTGTAACCTATTTAATATTCCCGGATTTATTTCTTGCATTGTTAGCAATAAGTCGAGCCAGACCTTCTTAAATTCAGCCATATTAGGTACAAAGTTGAGAAAGGATTGTATTTACGAGAAAACAGGATTAGGATATAGGATATTCGTTTATCGTTCGTATGAAAAGGACCAGTCAGTGCTGCCCGTTATGCTCGCCAAACTCCGCTCAATACGTTTTTTTCCTAATTATAAATCCGAATTAAAAATATAGAATTTTTTTTTTGTTGTGTTACTTGTTTTCGTACTCTTATTTGTACTATAAAAAATGTAAAAATTTAAAAAAAATTGAAAGAATGTATTTAAATATAAAATATATAAAGGTCCAGTCAAACCTTTCCGGGAACTTTCTAATACAGAAGGGTTAAACAACGGTGTGGCCAAGAAAACAAGTACCAAATTAAGCTAGGCGTCATTTTTCTCGGCGCTTAATAATACATAGTATTTAATTTTTGTTTTTTGGCTTTTCCGATTACACATAACTTTATTATATTATTCGTACGATCTCATTAACATGTGAGGTCAAACCAGTTATATAGGTGGTCCAGAGAAACACGAGAAAACGAAACGATTGAGGGCTTCGTTAAACAACTTGTAACTTTGGTGTGGAACTGTCAGTTTTACGGAGACTTTTTGGTAGGATAAGTTACATTGGTCGAAATTCATTATTTTGACTTAAACTTTAGATACCGGTATTCAGATGCATAAAGAAGTTGAAAAACGAAACATCAATAATTGTAGCTCGATCATGTGTTCGTAGATGATATACTGTATATGTAGCTTATGGTTCGAAAATAGTACCAGTGTAGTTGAATTTCAAACAATGATATATTCGATGAAATCTGCTAATGGTCCTGACACTAACAAAATGTGTTAAAGCTTCTAATCTTAATTCTTTCATTAGGTTAAGCACCCAAATTGGACTTTCTTTCTACTTACTAAGGTAATATTCATACGTTCTTTTGTTAAATTAGAATAGTAGATTTTATGCTACTTGGGGTATGCCGCAGAATAATAAGATGTTAGTTTTACCAAAGAATATGATAATAAGATGTTAGTTTTACCAAAGAATATGCACAATGTTACACATTTGCCTCTTTAAAAAAATGTCGTTGCCAATCAATCGATCGTAACGTTACTAAAATTGTATTTCAGGTATTCACAGGTACTCGTGTATAAGATTAGTATTCATAAGTTTATAAATAATACAAATTACTTTTGTTATATTTAAAGTTTTTTTCCATAATTTTACATTGCGGGTAGTTGATGGTTTTGTAGAAATGAACAAAAAATCTGTATAAAACAAAATAGGTTGTAGGAGGAAGCGGTGTACGATTTATGTCTGCAAATGATTTTTTCTTATTAATGTGAATCAATTAATCAAAAATAAATAAATTGTTTGTATCTTGTGAATATACGGTGTACTCGTACCGAAATATACGTAATACAATATATAAATGATTTAGTTGTGTGGTTAAATTGCAAGGTGTGATGCCACAGGTGATATTGTATTTTAAATTTTTTCCATACATATTGTGGTAATGCTTGCTCGCAGTTCAAATTATTAATTATTATTCTTTTTCGCATTTACTATTTTATGACTTGGTGAAAATAGGAAATAAACATCGTATTGTAATTTGTTGAATTCTGAAGAACTGAAAAGTTGCTATATTATAAACCATCATATTGTTGTGCAAGCAGCATTTATTACAATATGGGCATATTATGTATGGAAATTATATTAGCATCTGTAACTGATTACTTGTCCGTGTTAATTTTATATATTTAGGATGGCGTGTTTAACTTTTTAATTGTTTATGGTGTACAGATCATTGCATAAAATTGCAACATTTAAAAATCCCTCCAACTATTATCACCAATTGTTTTGTACCATTTTAATTTCTTTTAGCCAAAAAAATATATATTTTTTACCCATGAAGTGTAATTACAATAAAATTTTATTACCTTATACATTTTTGTACATTGCACGTTGTTTTTGAAGCCAAAAGAATTTCATCGGTCAATCTATTATTGGTGAAGAGGTTTACATAAAAATCATTAACCTTATTTTATGTAACTTGTCGTACAGTTGATATATTCTTTCGATGTGTGTAATTATTTTTGGTTGTTTTTACTTCGATTTCTATCTATGGTTATAATTACGTTTCGGGCTGATGTACATAATCGTATGTGCATTGAAGCATACGGATAAATGTTTTTTTTTAAATTTAATTTTAGATTCATTGATTTTAAAAATTGTTTAACCCTATATTGCACAATGTATCAAAAGTAATAATAAATTTAAACCAGAAAACCTTTATTCAAAATACCACCATTTCAAACTATAAACAAGTAACTGAAAAAAAACATGTTTACGTACTCAATTTTATTTATGCATCGTCATGAGAATAATTATTCAAGAACTGAAAAAATTGGAAATCTTGAAATTTATAGAATATGAAAATTCAACTTCCGACAACTTTTGAAATTGTCGACTTGAGAAAGTCTAAGCATGAGGACTTTGGGAACCCATATCTTATGACCCCGACCATATTACGACCTGATATTTAACGATTTGGGGAGCAACCGACAACATCTGGGTAAGTACAAACTAAAATTCGATTTTTGAGTTGTTGTTAATGATTGTTATTAATGAAGGGCCATGTGGGCGTTCAGCCACCTCGCACTGCGACCTAAAAGATATTTTTTGCTGGATCCTGCTTAATCATCAGTCCAGTCAATATTCAGGTTCTTAATGAACCTGATAATACGGCCAGCCGATACGTGATATACTATCTGAGTATCTGGGCTTATTGTTCTCCCTCCTAGATGTTTACTGCTGCACATAGTTCTGCTAGAAAGACAGTAGCATTGGTACCCAATGACTTCGAGAGGGCTGTCCCACTCCCGTATATTCCTATCCCTGCCCTGTCTTCCGTTTGATTTTACTCTTACGAGTTTTTGAGTTAAATATGACCTTAAAGAAGTTGAACCACACATTAGAAATCACTCATGAAAAATTGAACGAGAGAGGTAATCTATCAAAAAATTTAATAGAATATATCAAATTGTTGGTGAAAATATCTCACGTGTAAGCGAAAGTTATTCAAAACTGACCTTAAAGAAGTTCCACCACACAGAAGTCGCTCTTGTGAAATTGAATGAGAGTTTAGAATGTGTCACGAGGTAAATTTGTGTGCGAAATTTCAACTTTCTGGTGCATGCGGATAAGTTTGTCAAAATGAGCCAAAAGCAACTGAATCACACAGAAATTACTAATATGAAATTGAATGAGAAGAGGTAATCCAGAATCCGTCAAATTTTGATAGTTGAAAATGTCTCAGTTGCGTGCTAAATTTCAACTTTCTAGTGTATGGGGAAGTTAGCCAAAACTATCCTTAAAGAATATGAAAAAGTAACTGATTAAACAAAGAAATAGCATTGGCTACAACAATTAGTAGATTAAAAATAAAATGTTGCTATGAGTCATGCAATTTGGTATGTCCAACCTCTCTGATATTCTATACCCTACAAATATTTTTGGAATTCCTTTAAAACACAGTTTTAATAAATAACAATTATAATAAAAGGTATGGAATTAAAAAACAGGTATAATCTTTAAGGTGTAAATTAGTGTCCAAATTAATATATCAGGTAGCTTAATTTTTCAAGTTGTGTGAGAAGCGATATTGATTTAAACAAAATGAGTAGAGTAGATTTAAAAGTATTGTAAGCCATTTCCTGAGTGGAACCGTTAGAAAAATTTAAGAAATGTTAACCATGGTTTGCTTGGCAGCAATTTTTTAAGTTAGAATAAAAGACAAATTAATCGATCCAAAAAACAATTTCTAACATTCTTTTTACATTTTGGGATGAACCATTAAAAAATCTTTTATTGGGTCCAGGGAACGTCTTCAAAATTGATAAAAACGTGGATTTTTTTCAAAAATTAAAACTAAAATCTTTACATTTCTAAACCTTGCCCATGTGAATGTGGTAGTATTAAAATTCTTCTGCCGAATTCCACTAAAACAATTGAAAATTGGTTCATTTGTTCTTCCTAAATAGCAGGAAAAATTGAAATCGGGGCATCACCGATTCCTGTTACTCCGGAAAAATCATCAATAAATTAATATGATATTAGCAGAGTATTGACTAATCCCACATATATCCAAATAAATTGAAATCCAGGAAATATCATCAACACTGAAAATTATTCGATTTAATTGCCGTAGTACTATCAACATTAACATCATTTACTCAACGGAAAAGCTTGTCTTTATGATGAAGTTATGGATCAACCGAAAAGCAAGTTTAAACAATTGGAATGAAATTGTGATCAGATACAGCTGCGGAGAAATCAGACAGAGTTCAACACTATTTAATATACGGTTCGAACAGCTCAACATATTCAACACAAAAAGGGCCCACTGAGCCTAACAAAACCGAAAACTAGAAAACGTGTAAGTGATCACTTCAAGCAATGAGTGCTAGATTATTATAACGATAATGATGTCAGTTGAATAATCCTCCGTCCTAAAAACTGTGTTCAACCAGGTAGCAGGTAAACGTATACAGTTTGGTATCAATGTAAAGAAAAAGCAATACCAAGACTATATCCAATCAAATTATCCTCGAGTTCTAGTGCAGTTCTCAAGGACAACACGTTCAGAATATTGCGAGCTCACGTGATCAATATTCTGTTCCTTCTATTCTTTCTGTGAAATGATAAACGAAAACTCCCGTAATTTAGTATTGTGACGGTGACACCTAGTATGTAATAGAAGAAGTTAAATAAATAGCTCAATGTTTAACTATACTAAAATGGAATTTTCCTTGATCAAAATTGTTACGTAATGTTTCTACGCTATTCTAACTGGAAAAGTCATGAGCTTTATAGAAGTTTGGTTTGTGTAAATAAAAAGGCGAACGAAGTCGAATTGGATTAGTAATATTAGGTAAGCGATAGTATAAAGATTAATAGGAATTAAAAAGTGATTTAAAAAGTGTTGTAGTGCGATAAATAAAGTAAAAGTGATCAGTAAAATTTAAGAATAATTTATATAAAGTGATTTTGTGAATTTTTATTGATAAACTGTGTTGTAATACATTTTGTGAAATAAATAAATTCGTTGGTGATAAATTGAATTGAGTTGGTATTATTCACAATCCAGTGATACGAACCTTGATTGACAAGGCAAAAACGTAACAACTGGTGACAGCGGTGAGATTGTGAATAATAAGATCAAGAAAATGATTCTCATCAAATTAAAAGTTCCAGAATTAAAGAGGGAACTTGAGAAACGGGGTTTGGCTACTACTTTACAAGCGCGACTACGTGATGCCATGGAGAAAGAAGGGTTAGACGCAGATCAACATGATTTTGGAGAGAAAGTAACGGATGCGGCAACCGTAGAGCAACAAGCAATGCAGTCAAACCAAGAAATTAAAAATGAAATTGAGCAGTCAAACCTAAAAATGGAACAACAAATAGAGAAAATTGAACAACCAATCCAGGAAATTGCAGATGGGCAAAAGAGAATGGACGAAAAATTTATCGAGTTATCCACTTCGCTACGTGACGAAGTTGAAAAATTGCAGACGGAATTGGAAACTGAAATTCAACACGCTAAAACGGAATTTAAAATGGAGATCCAACACGTTGACCAAAAATTACAAGCGGAGGTTCAACGTCTCGGGAAAGAACTAAATGATGTCAAGGCAAGTGGAACAACGACGTAAGTGGTTCAAACCGTTCAATCAGTTAAGTTAAAACCACCAAACTTCGACAATACAGCATCTTTCGGCATTTTTAAATTTCAATTTGAACCGGCAGCCAATCAAAACCGTTGGAATGATGAACATCTTGTCGCAGCGTTAATAGTGGCCCTTAAAAGTGAAGCAGCGGAAGCCTTACAAACAATTCCGGAAAAAGATCGCAACAGTTATCTCGAAATTATGAAGGCGCTGGATCGGAAGTACGGCAGTTACCACAAGCGGGAAATCTATCGTATGGAATTGAAAAGCCGCTACCAAAAGGGAGGAGAATCACTTCAGGAATTTTCATCGGCAATCGAGTGACTTGTACATCTAGCACGTACCCGTACGTCGGCCGATTATATGGAAAGGCTTAAAATTGACGCATTCATTGACGGCATTCGAGATCCAGAAAAACGCAGGGCGGTGATGTTGTCACCTAAAGCAACCTTCGCGGAAACCATCGCTTGTGCGTTAACAAATGAAACTGCACTAGCCATCACCAAACCGTCAATGAAAATACGCCGAGTGGAAATCGACACCATCATAAACATAGAACGGTCAACACCAAGATACCGAGACGGAAGCGGCAAAATAAAATGTTGGGCATGTGGTAAAATCGGTCACATCTCACGAGACTGCTGGGAATTAAGAAGAAAAAGGGGAAGATCACCATCTCCTATGCAGCGACGACCAAGCGGGGAGCAGGCAGTGGCCAGGCAAGAAGACCAAATGACGACAGAGTCGTTAAATTCGAAAGAGTCAGCTTAAAGGGGCAGAAGCTGACTCCCACAACCGATTGCTCCATGACATCCATCCGCGTTTCGAAAGTAGTAAGAGGCGGTGACAGCTTAACAATCAAAGGCGACATTGATGGCACGGACTGCATCATTACCCTAGATAAGGGAGCAAATCGCACGATTGTCCGTAAAGATCTGATCGATGGAGGTATACAACCAGCTAATGGATTGAAGTTACAAACAGCAACTGGAGGTAGTTCAGTAATAAAAGGCAAAAAGATCGTGAAAATAAAGATCGGGAGAACTCTTTTCCAACACGAAGTGCTGATTGCAGATATTGTGGATGAAGTCATTTTGGGGATGGACTTCATGAGAGCAAATGGCTTCGTGGTGGTGGACGAAGAGTTTTTATTTACGATAACATCGAGTGGCCACTTCGATCTAGCAGTGCAGGAGCAACTACCAGGCGAATTGTTATTGATCATCTGGAGAAGCTGCCACCGAACTCGAAGACGATCGTGTGAAAAAATTGGAGGGAGGTTTTGGGTCTCCCAGGTTGTGGGTTGTGGAAGCTAACGAAGATAAGAACGGAGCCAAGGAAATTATAATCGGAAAAGCCTTAGTTAAACCAGACAACGACTATAGAGTACCAATTAGGACTCTAAATCTCTCGGATAAGACGAAAACCATTAAGAAAGGGACAGTCATTGGCAAATGTAACGAGGTTTCAACTATAGTAAAGTGTGAACAGAAAAGTCCGATTGAAAAAGCCGACATGCCAGGGCAGAAAGAAATGGTAGAACAACTCATGCAGAAATGGACGGAAGATCTTACTGGGACACAGAAAGATTCTGCACATCAACTACTCAAACAGTACACGTCCATATTCTGCAGTACATCGGATATTAACGGAAGGCCATCAATGGTAAAGCATCGAATTGATACGGGAACGGAGATGCCGATTCGTCAACCACCCAGGAGGCTACCTTTGGCAAAACAAGAAGAAGTCAATCGAATGGTAACAGATATGCAAGCAGTAGGAGTAATCGAACCATCTAACAGCCCATGGAGCTCACCGGTAGTATTGGTCGAGAAGAAGGATGGTAGCATGAGATTCTGCATTGATTACAGAAAACTCAATGTTGTAACTAAAAAAGATAGCTACCCATTGCCAAGGATCGACGATACATTAGACACATTATCGGGTGCTCGAATATTTTCTACATTAGATCTACAAAGCGGCTATTGGCAGGTGGAAGTCCATGAGAAAGATCGCGAGAAAACGGCTTTCAGTGTGGGTAACGGACTATGGCAATTTAATGTTATGCCGTTCGGATTATGTAATGCCCCTGCGATTTTTGAACGATTAATGGAGCGCGTGTTAAAGGGATTACATTGGAAGACTTGCCTAATATATCTGGACGACATCATCGTTATGGGGAAGGATTTTGACGATCATCTAAGAAGTTAAGTGCAAAGAAGTATAAGCTGTTCAGAACTGAAGTGAAATATTTGGGTCATCTCGTAACGACTAATGGAATTCACACCGACGAAGAAAAGATCGCAGCGGTAAAGAACTGGCCAAGACCTAAAAATTTACACGAATTACGAAGCTTTCTGAGATTGTGCACCTATTATAGACGCTTCGTGCCAGCATTCGCCAATATCGCCAAGAGTTTACACGAGTTGACCAGGAAGAACAAGGCATTCGAATGGAAGAATGACCAGGAGGAAGCTTTCGTGGAACTAAGGGGACGGTTATGTGTCGCGCCAATCCTCGCGTACCCTATACCCAACGTGAAATTTATTTTGGACACCGATGCAAGTAATGACGGTATAGGAGGTGTGGTATCACAGGAAACCAATGGCCAAGAACGAGTTATTGCGTACTTCTCCAAAACATTATCAAAACCGGAGCGTAATTACTGCGTGACACGGAAAGAATTGTTGGCTATAGTGGCATTTCCATAAGTATCTTTATGGTCAAAAATTCCATTTACGGACAGATCACGGCGCTTTACGGTGGCTGCTACAATTCAAGAATGCAGAGGGACAGGTAGCACGCTGGATTGAACGTCTTCAAAGCTACGATTTCCAAATCGAACATCGGAAGGGAAGTGCACACGGAAATGCCGACGCATTATCAAGGCGGCCGTGTCCAGTAGAATGTAAACATTGTGGCCATGTTGAAGCAAAAGAAGGCATCATCGACGTTAGGATTACGCAAGTGCTGCCTGATGAGGAGTGGACCGACGAAATGATCAGGAAAGAGCAATTGGATGATACGGATTCATCAGTTATAATGGAATGGAAGGAAAAGGAACACCGGTCAACTTGGAGCGAGATCGCGGACAAAACTCCCATTGTCAAGGCTTATTGGGCTCAATGGGATAGCCTCCGTCTTGAAAGGGGCTGTTTAAAACGATTGTGGAAAGCACAGATGGCAAAGTGAAGCAATTGTTGCTGGTGATACCAAAGTACCGGATTGCAGAAATCCTGAATGAGTAACATGGAGGAGCAAGTGGGGGCCACCTAGGAATTAACAAAACACAAGCAAAGATATGTCAACGATTCTACTGAGCAGGAGATCGGCAGTCTGTGATAGAATGGTGCCAACAATGTGACCAATGTGCGGCGGTGAAGGGACGTGCACGCAAAAGTCGTGGATTCATGAAACAATATAACGTCGGAGCACCATTCGAAAGAATTGCGATTGATGTAGCGGGGCCATTTCCCACCACTGAGAGCGGCAACAAATATGTGCTAGCAATCATGGATTATTTCAGCAAATGGCCGGAGGTATACCCCATTCCCAATCAGGAGACGACAACGATAGCTAAGGCCGTGGTCAACAATTGGATTAGCAGATTAGGAGTGCCGATGGAGATTCATACCGATCAAGGACGGAATTTTGAATCGGTGGTATTTCAAGAAATATGCCAGATGCTTGGTATAAATAAAACAAGAACATAAATAAAAAAGAATAAAAGGTCATTGAGAAAAACCAACGCAACTGGGATCGGCATATACCGATGTTTCTGATGGCCTATCGATCTGCAATACATGACACAACCGGAATGACATCAGCTAAAACGTTATTTGGGGGTAACCTACGATTACCTGGAGATCTAAAGTTTAGGGCTGTACCATCAGCGGCTTTATGTGGACAAGATTACGTAGACAGGATGAAAGAGGAACTTAATGAGATTCATCAATTTGTTCGGGGAAAAATACAGATGTCAAGTAACCGGATGAAGGCTCGATACGACATACGAGCAAATAATCAGGGCTTCCAGGAAGGGCAATTAGTATGGCTTCACAACCCGCAACGGAAAAAGGAATTATCACCGAAGCTGCAACCAGCATGGGAAGGACCCTACACTGTCATCAGAAGGATGAACGACGTGGTTTATCGGATACGGAAGGGGCATCGAGGTAAACCAAAGGTGGTGCATTTGGAGAGGCTGGCCCAGCTACAGAGAAAGTGATTTGGGTCCTGTTCGGGACGATCAGGCTTAGGTGGGGGGTAGTGTGACGGTGACACCTAGTGTGAAATAGAAGAAGTTAAATGAATAGCTCAATGTTTAACTGTACGAAAATGGAATTTTCCAGAATCAAAATTGTTACGTAATGTTTCTACGCTATTCTAACTGGAAAAGTCATGAGCTTTCTAGAAGTTTGGTTTGTGTATATAAAAAAGCGAACGAAGCCGAATTGGATTAGTAATATTTGGTAAGCGATAATATAAAGATTAATAGGAATTAAAAAGTGATTTAAAAAGTATTGTAGTGCGATAAATAAAGTAAAAGTGATCAGTAAAATATAAGAATAATTTATATAAAGTGATTTTGTGAATTTTTATTGATAAACTGTGTTGTAATAAATTTTGTGAAATAAATAAATTCGTTGGTGATAAATTGAATTGAGTTGGTATTATTCACAATCCAGTGATACGAACCTTGTTGACAAGGCAAAAACGTAACAGTATTAATATTAATTTTACATTTGTTCTTTTTTAGTGGTTATTAGAACTTGGTGGCGCACATCCAGGACTTTTATTTCGTCGCGTAGTTCTCTTAGCAGGTATGCTGAAATGTGATAGCGAGGCGGGCAAAAACGATCTGATAAATTGGCACCGATTCGAGAGATCTGGGCCTCATTAATCAAAAATAGCCACAAATACTACACACATTAAGAATTCTGCCATATCGACGAGCAATATTGCTTGGATTTCGAGATCGTTGTAGTTTTCGTATTTATTATATGAAGTCTAAGCCAGATAAGTACGGATTGAAAATCGTGATGATGAACGTTGAAAGACTTTTTACATGATAAATGCAATGCCTTACTTTGGAAAATTACAAATAGAGCCCAACGAATTGGTTCCTTTCTATTACGTGCGAACTTTGTCAACTCCTATTCATGGTACATTCACAAATATAACGTGTGATATTTGGTTCACTTCTGTGGAACTTGTCCAGAAGATGTTACACAATTATAATGTTACCATCGTTGGAACATTATGCAAAAACAAGCGCCACATCCCATTACAGATGACCGATCTGGAGAACCTAGGTTTCAAAGTTTGAATACGATCCTGAAATGACGCTGGTTTCCTACATGCCTAAAAAGAATAGCATAGTTATTCTACAATAATTATTCTCGCTAAAATTGACTCATCCTATATGTAGGATTACGTTAAGCGAAAGTCCTTGACAAATTTAGACCAACAATTGCATTGAATAAACCCGCACAGGAATTAAATAAATCAAAGAAAAGATTTGATTTATTTAAATTTGATTCGAATAATTTGTAATAATACTGGCCACTAGATGATTTTTCATATAAAAGGAACTTTAAATGGTTTTCTATTTTTCAATATGAATTAAATGTAACTTGGCTGTTTTCTTGGAAAAGGGAGCAGTTCATTAAGGCATATGACACTACGACATAAAGTAAAGTAAGGCATATTTCAGTACGTCATATTTCAATATAGCATATTTCAACGAGGCATATAGTACACTACGGTATAACATACACTATGGAATATTTCAATATGGCATATGGAACACTACAGCATGTTTCATTACGAAATATTTCCGTACGCTATGGCATAAGGTGGAATATTTCAATACGGTAAATGGTACACTTCTTTCAATACGGCGTGTGGTACATTACGGCAAGTTTCATTATAGCATGGTGTTTATGAAAAGATAATCTTTCCTGAAAAAAATGTTTTTTTTTGTATTTATTTATTTTTGTAGTGAAAATAGTTTCCCGGACAAAAGCGACCAAGCATTTATGTATACGGCACACACGAATAATAAACTCCGCAATAGGCAGAAAACGGCAAATTTCAAAGCAGCATATGATCAAGCTCGACAAATGTGAAGGAAAAAGGATTCTTAAACGGCTTCTAAATGAAGTTCTAGAGTTTGTCTGAACTGAGATATATCTTAACTGATTATAATTAGATTCAACAGGTGCGATGGAAATGTGTTTCGTAAATAATATTTTGATGAAATTTTGGATTATCGCCAATTAAGGTAGATCTAATGGAGTTTTCCTTGATTACAATTTTTCATAACTTAACAAATGACCGACTTAATAAAATCATCCTTTACTTATTGTTAGCAAAATTTCGCCTGACTTAATGAAATTTTTTTTCACTTACCAGAATATTAATTCGCGTAATAAAATAAAATGTATTCTCCCAAAGAAAACAAATTTGTATTGATAATTATAGTATATAATCAGGAAGTGTAATAACTGTAACTTCATATTTATTCTTCGTATTTTGATATTCAAAATTAGATTTAATTCAAAATACTTCATATTTTTAATTAAATCTAAAGCAAAAGCCATCTATTCTGTTCCATCGTAACTGCATGGTGGTTTGGTATCAATTGCAGGGGGGACTAAAATTGAGTAGCCTGCTCCGTAACTTTCCAGTAGGGTGCGCATCACCTGAGTTGTTCTGGTCATGTATTAGGCAGCTGCGTGATGCGTACTATTGTGTAAGGGGTAAATGACTCACAATTCGTATGTGCTCGTGCTGTCTCCTTGTGGCAACCATTTGTAACTGAGGCAATTTGGCACATATTACGCTAAAGAAGAAATCACTAATCTAAGAGGGAACTGCTTATGCTTAAGTTAATCAGCCCGAAGTATGCGGAGTCTTCCTGTAGTAAAGCTTGATGACCTATAGGCAAGGATAGGAATATACGGTAGTCTGACTGACCTCTCGAAGTCCTTGGGTACCATATATGCATACATATATGCATACGGTATGTATCATGCACCGGCAGGCATTATTATCAGGTTCATTGAGAGTCTGAATGTTGACTGGATGGATAATTAAGAAGGGTCAAAATACAAAAGATCTTTTAGATCACATTGCGAGGTGGCTGAACGCCCACATGACCCTTCAACAATAATAATAATAATAGTAACTGCATATTTAAGAATTTTGGGATTCGTTTTCATATATAGCATTGTAATTACATATATATGTATAAAAGAAAAAGTATAATTTTGAACTTTATTCAAGTTTGAATGAAAATTGTAAAACTAGTAAAATAAAGAGTAAATTTAGAAAACAATTCAAATGAAATAAAAGAAATTCGAAATTGAATTTTAAAAAATCACATTTATTTTGTAATAACTTAAATTTAATAAATGAAAATATCATTTCTGGCTACGTTGGGCGCCATTAAGGCAAACCAATTTAGTTAGTAAGTTTCACGGGAACAACCTAACCAGAGTTTGTGAATTTTTCGCCAATCTCTTGCTGTAAAATTAATCCATCTGATTAATTTCAGCATGGCTTCATAATTTATACTATTCACATAACAAAATATAACAACTGTTAAACGTTTTTTGTAAGTAGACTTTTGAAAGAATCCATTTATCAAGTAATCAAGCGCATTGTCGACTGTGAATTGATCGTCTGAATTCAATTGGATTTTACGTGCCGCGTCCGTTGTAAATCTAAGTGTTGTGAGTTCTGTAAATGAAAACAACTGTAATGAGTTGAGGAATTATCTCGTCTCATTATAGAATTTGTCTATAGCATTGCCCATCGCGGCATTTACCCGTAGCTTGAGCCGGTAAAGGTAAGTTGGTCGTGGGTGTGTGATGGGTTGTCTATGAACCTTGAGTTACCGTAGGTCGGGATAAAGATGAGTGATCATTGCGACCACAACAAGGATTCGGGGAAGAATTAGAAATGTTGGACCCGTCTACTGTGACCAACAGAAAAACAAGATCAAACGTACAGCATGAACTGTATCGTCACTTAATTAAATCAAAATACAAAAAAAAAATTATAATTATTCCCTCCGTGAGGGTTTTGTTAGTAAGTAATGGATCGATGGCTGGTGGTTGACCGAAGAGGTAACGACGCATTAAGGCGATACTTTCATCTGCCTCTTACGAGGCTGCAAAGCGACCCGCCATTGATTGGGCTATATTTGTCATTGACACTTATATACTCACCACTTGGTTCTGTTCTCCTAGAATGTTTTTATTTTAAAATAAAAAAAACAATTTTTTTTTGTTTAGAGGTTAAACTGTTTTATTCTAACTGAATAACTGTATATTTCTATCAATTAGAAAAAAATGAATGATCCTCCTCAGTGATTTTCGAGCATTTTTTATACAAAATGTTTGTGTCGAAAATCATTTGCAACGTGACTAAAAAAAAAATTGTTTTCATTTTTATGTACATGTAGATTTTTGTTGCAATAAAAAAATTTCATTCTTCCGGTCTTGATTTACCCCAGATAGTGGTTTTTACTACTATGATTATTGTTTACTTGTTTGTTTTGTTCGACATACGAAATGCACCTACATAAGCATATGTGTATACAGTTGCTGGATCAGCATATTTAATCAGACGGGCGAAACAATAACTGAAATTGGACTCGCCAACACATTTTTCTATTTCATTCAGAATTGTGTATAGTTGTTATCTTCAAGGTCGTGTTGGCATGGTTATTTCAGAAATTGGTTGATGTTAGGATCGCAGCCAGCGAGTTAGAAGACACAGTCAGTACCTATGATGAGCTGTTAGGTAAATTAAAAAGGGGTAAGCTAAACGCGGAGGGGGTCAAAGGGCGAGTGAAAGCTATGGTAACCGCAAGTCCAGACGACGAGAGGGGTGTCTCCCAAAACTTCCAAGTACCCGGTCCCAGCCAAAAGGAACTGGTGGAGGTCCTAGAAATGAAGCAGCAGGGTGTAGCACCATTTGCATACGAAGGTAGTGACTTTGCACACGCCATGGAACGGCTAACGTTGAGCCCACCAGGTGCACACAAGACATAGGGTAACTCAGGTAGCCAACGTGATAAATCCGAACAAAGATGTAAGGCAAGTAGGCCCTTAGGATTATTGGATGATACGCAGGTAAGAAGGGAAGCGAAAACTTGGAAATTCCGATTTGGGGGTTTCCGTAGTGACCTCACTATCGAGAGGTTCCTTGCTCGCATTGAATGGCATGCGTTGCGGGTAAAAATAGGTTTAGACCAGTTGGTGGGGCCGTTAGACCTCTGCCTGGAAGAGGAAGCGCTAGACTGGTTCTGGCAGTGGATCGGAATCCAGGTGTCTCTTGGGAGAACCTTAAGTCATAAATGAGCCTACTATTCGCAGCGAGCCATACTGATGATGACATACGCCGTATGCTTACCAGTCGCAGACAGAGGTGTTGGTTTTGGGGCGCGACGGCAATGAAAATCACACGTTAAATACACTGACGGCTGCACAATTATCGTAAATTATTATTTTTTTTTTTCCTTTATTTAATATTACAACTGATTTACAAATCATTTAGTAATTTATCTTTCTTAAATGAAGATTCACATTTGACGGGCAGTAGCCCAATGGTTACTCCCGTTTGAATTTACATAGTAATTATTTTTCTCTATCCTACTTAAATACAACTGCCCAATTCCAAAGGTTTCTGCCTTTGAAGTCTTCTTACTGCATTGGTGGTATCCATCAAACTTCGTATGTCTGCATTTTGGTGCCGAGATATCCGCTGAATGTGTTTCTTCGCATGATTTTGTATTTCTTCACTTACATATTCCATGTTTAAGTCCCTATGGAGGTTATCATTTCTAATGTACCATAGTGCGTTTACAATGCCACGCAGCACTTTGTTTTGAAAACATTGAATCATTTGTACATTTGTCTTCTTGGTACAACTCCAAAGTTGAATACCGTAGGTCCTACAGCAAGTAGTGAAATTGGTCTGTACAACTTCAGCAACCTTCCATTGTCGTGGGACATATTTATGATGTCTGAAGACAGCATTGATAATTTGAACCAATTTTCGTAGTCCCTTCTCGGGAATGGCTTTTACGACTTGTCCCTTTGTTGCTTTCCAAAGAGAGTAATCAGTATCTTTATGTTCGGTGAGACCATTTAAGTACTTGTTAATAGTTTCATTCTTAATTTCTTTTACAAGTTGTTTTAGTTTATTGCATAGAAAATTGAGGGTTTTTTTTGTTTTCCGGGGCGCGTGTCCTTTGCCAGGTTTTTCTTGCCTTCCGTTTCCCTCTAACTAACTCCCTGACCTCAATAGGATAATTTAGGTTCCTACGGGATTCGGTGTGACTAGCAGGAGAACTTTCCCATGCTGCTTGTGGAATAGTACTGTTAAATACCTCTAGTTCGTCTTGCAACTGTACCGGTGTTTTAATCGGCACTCGTAGATTTATTTGCATTTCAATTATTCTTGGAATAGGTCCCAGTTAGTTCTATTATTTGTTAATTTAGGCAGGTTATCCTTATTAATTATCATTGTGCTGAGTGTCATGATAACGGAATATATGATCGGAATATATCCCTTCGCTGTTTTCGATGCACATGTAATCCTCGAAGATCCCTTTCGTTACATAGAAATCAATGAGATCTGGTATTTTATTTATATCAGCAGGCCAGTATGTTGGTTTACCTCCAGAGTGGAACTCGCAGTTATTTATTCGTCCGGCTTCAAATAGCTCTTTTCCTTTATGGGTTGTAAGTCTTGATCCCCAATAGGTGTTTTTTGCGTTAAAGTCACCACCAATAATAAAATTGGATCCTAGTGATCTAAAGAGTCTATTATAATCTTCTTTGTTTAAATTATTGCGTGGAGGGCAGTAGATAGAGGAAATACTGTATTCATTATTATTGTTATTTTCAACTTTTATGGTTTTAACTTGCATACTTTCTTCTTCTATACTAGGTTCTTCATAGTGTTTGAGATTCTTTTTCACTATTACTGTTGATCCTCCTCTGGGTTTTCCTCCTGGGTGAACAGCATGGTAACATTCATAATCACGTATTTTAAAAAATGATGTTTTTGTCAAATGGCTCTCCGATATAAGGCAGATATCTATTTTTTCTAAATTTAGAAAAATTTCTAGCTCTGGAACATGTTGCGCTAGTCCGTTCGCGTTCCAGGTGACAATTCTTAATGATCTGCTCATTTTAGTATATGAGGGCTGTTGCCTCGTTCAAGGTTTGATGCATATCTAGACGCTTATATAAAGCTTCTAGACCACGTTCTTGCTTTGCTAGCCGTATATTTATGGCTTCTATGCTTCGACAAATCCTTTCAAGGGGGTTATCATTCGTAACATTAGATGATTTCTGTACAATTTGTGAATAACTTTTCCGCTCTGTACCTATACCTGGTGGTTTTGGCTCCGCTTGGGTTTTAGTTGGTTTCTCTTCTCTGGTAACCCTAGGGTTTTGAGGAAACTGATGCAGTTTGTTTCTTAGTCTTTGAAGTTCTTTGGCTACTTCATAGCCTCTATAATTTGCAGGATGATGCCCTTTACAGTTTATACATTTTGCAGGGGTGTTTCTACTTTCTGTACACTCTTTCGCGTTGTGTTTTCCAGCACATTTTACGCATCTTGGCTCCCGTCTGCAATATTTTTGCGTGTGATTGAAACCTTGGCATTTTTTGCATTGAGGTATTAGCCTCGTGTTTTTCTTAAGTGGTTCTATTTTAACCCTCATATTGAGAATTGCTTTGATGTTGAAGATGTTTTCAACTTTCTCGTTTTTGTTAAACGTAAGCATGAAGAGTGGAAGCCCCCTTTTTTTCACTTGATTGTTCTCACCTCTCTCTCGTTTTAGGATGTTTACTGCATCTTCTATTTGCAGATCTTTTGCCTTTAGGTCCTCAATTATGTTCTCCTTCTTACACGTTGGATGAAGCCCTCTGGCCATAACCTTAATTGCGCGTTCGTTTTTATCTTCTTATGTGAACCATTCTTTACCTTCCGCATTGAGCTTTGTTGCTAGAGCTCTATATGTATCAGAATCTGTTGTATTGATTTTCCACACGTTATTGTTTAGTGACACTACTCTATTTTCCTTAGCTGTCACTGCTTTCATTATAGATTGTATACTAGCAAATTCTGTTATGCCGATTACATTAATTGGCAGAGGAACCTTTTCTTTCCGTACAACCTTTTGTTGCTGATTTTGTTGCTGTTGCTGGTGAGTTCGTTTGGTATTAGTATCACCAGTTACTAATACATTAGCTTGCGAATGATCTCCAATTTCAGGCGAGAATTCTGCTTTTCGTTTTTTGGTAGGTCTTTTCTTCCTTTTCAGTACCCAATCTGTTTCTCTCATGAGATCCTCTTCATCAGTATGGAACTCATTGTTATAACTGGTGTGAGTACTTGTTTCATTATAACAAGTTAGCAGGCTTTCAGAAATCTCCATTGGCTTGGGCTTCTTTAATTCTTCATTTTCTTTTTTTAGTTTTTCAATTTCGCTTCTTAGTTGGGTTAAAAGTACCTCTACTTCACTGAGTTTTCGACAGAGTTCAGCGTTTTCGTCTTTCTGCTGATTTGCAGAGTTAGTATGATTGTTTGGTGATCTTAACAACATTGAACTTCTTTCGAATGGGTTTAGCAATGATTGGCTCACCCCAGAATCCATTGAGCCAGCCTCGTAAGAGGGTGGATTAGCCAACTGGGTAGTTGGTTTACCACCTGGGGTATTATTTCCTTTTTGCGTTGTACTCATTGCTTTAAAACTGGTTATGTATCAACTACCAACCTAACCAGTACAAGTTGGTAGTGGGTCATTGAAGAGAACATCATTTGCTATGTTCTCGGTAGTCGGTTATTCCGCCGTATCTCGGTCGCCAGAGCCTCGTTAGTTAATTAGCAGGAAGTACCATGTGCAGGTGAGGTTGGCATTTGGGCTAGTATATTAAGACCAAATTATCGTAAATGCGCCGGTTTATATTTTTAATTTTCAATTAACACTACAATATTTAATGATTAAAATCCACCACCACTTTTATTATAATTTGGGGAAAATTAATTAATTTGATTTTAAAGACCCGATATTTTAATTTCACTTTTCTTGTAATATTTATTTGATTTGTGTGTCAGGCTAATTTTGAGGAAAAAGTATTTTTGTATTGTTCAAGACGATGAACCAAAACATCTGAGATGAATTTTAAGTACGCTGTTTACCCTGAAATTAAAGTAAAATTCAGCTAAAACATAATTTGATGATTAGTTGTGAATAACCACAAAAGATGGTGGTGAAATTGTTTTGAGTGTTTTACTAAGGTGTCCAAGATAATTTTTAGTACAAAGTAGTGAACTCTCGAGTAAGTCAAAATACACTCTATAGTTGTCACTACTAAGCTGAAAAAGGCTATTCAAATACAATTATATTTTATAGTCGAAATGAGTTGCATTTCGAATAATTGTAGGGATAAACGAATTGGAATAATTAATTGCATGAGTGAATCACTACATGACTCCCCTGCAAGTTAAATCGCTCCAAAAAAAAAATGTTAGTTGGCTGAAATACGGACAGTTTTAGGTGTTTTACCAACTGATTTTTGATCAGTGGAACACAATATTCCGTAAGCCAGTTTGAGCCGGTCGATTGAAATGTTTTGATTTTTACCAATAATCAACACGGTGAATTGTTTGCGAAGACGTCGAATGACTTTAAATGGACCTTCGTATGGAGGTGATAATCCGGTGCGAACCTTGTCTGTTCTTACGAACACAAAATCGCAATTATTGAGCGATTTTGGAATAAAAACGTCGTCTTGGTTGGACTGATGAGTGGATTTTGGTACAAGGTTTTGCATTGTTTCACGTAATTGGTCGATGACTGTATCGGTAGTTGGAATTGGTGAAAGAGGATTTTCGATGAAGAACTCACCAGGTAGTTTAATGGTTTGACCATGAACTAATTCTGCCGGTGAGCACTTTAGATCTTCTTTCACTGTTGATCGGATGCCAAGTAAAATGATTGGGATTTCCGAGCTCCAATGAGTTGTATTGCTTCTGGCCATAAGTGCGGCTTTGAGTTGCCGGTGAGAACGTTCGACCATGCCATTGGCTTGCGGGTGATAAGCCGTTGTACGTATTCGGTTTGAGCCAAGGAGTTTTGTTAACTCTGTAAAAAGCTTGGACTCAAATAGCGTTCCTTGATTAGTTGTGATCGTAAGGGGTACGCCGAAACGAGATACGTAGTTGCTTACGAATGTAATGGCAATGATTGCTGCAGACATGTTGATCATGCAATACGCTTCGGGCCAACGAGTGAAGCGATCGACACAGGTAAGTAAATATGTGTATCCATTAGATGGAGGAAGTGGACCTACTATATCTAAATGGATATGTTCAAATAATGTGATTTTGTGTGGCGTTGTACTTTAGAACGTTGGCAAGATCAACAAGACTGAGCCCAATTGCCTACGAATTTGTTTATGCTGGGCCAAAAGTAACGAGCAGAGATCAACTTACGAGTTGCGCGGACAGCAGGATGCGAAATGTTGTGCAGTGTGTCGAAGATGGTTCGACGTAATGATTCTGCAATGTATGGGCGATTGATACCCGTAGAAGTTTCGCATACGATTTCAAGGCCGGTAGTTTAAAAAGTTCTAGTTTCAGTGATGAACTATTGTGACATTCGGAACCAGAAAGTAAATTCTGAAGTTCTAGGTCAACTTTTTGAGTATTTGAAATTTTGATTAAGTCAAAATGTGTTTCGACCACGGCCGCTTCGTTGTCGGTAGTGCGGGATAATGTGTCCGCGACAACGTTGTCATGTCCGGAAACATGTTGTATGTCCGAAGTAAATTGAGTAATCTAATCCAAGTGGCGTGATTGCCTTAGATTACGTTCAGTTTTTGACTGAATCGCTCGTGTCAGAGGTTTGTGGTCAGTGTAGATTGTAAAATTTCGACCTTTAATAAAATATCGGAAGTGTTTGACTGCCAGATATATTGCGAGTAATTCCCAGTCGAATGCGGAATATTTCTTTTCGGCATCTCAAAGTTTTTGTCAGGGGCTCCCAACACTCGTTGTGGTACTGTTGCAGTACTGCACCGAAGGCAGTGTTTGATGCATCAGTAGTCAAACTGAGCTTTGAGTCGCTCAGTGGATGTGCCAGAAGTGTTATCTGTTCCAATTCAGTCTTCAACGACGTGAATGCGTGTTGGCATTTACTGTTACATAATCATTCAAATAATTAATTAATGTTTAATAATAGATGGCGTTAATAAATAACGAACGTATAAAGTAGTTAAATGTAACTAACTTCACATAGTTGATTGATGTATAGAAGACGGAAGTAAGAATGTAGTTGTTGTAAGAATGAAGTCACGTCGTGTAGACATAAATATAAAATAAAGCTTGTCATAAAAACTAAAAAATTAAAATACTATTTTTTACTTACCATCATATAAATAAACATGGTGTCAAGTGGGGGATTTTAAAAGAAAAAGTGTTTTTTGAAAGAAAATAAGAAAATTTTTTTGACAAATAAATAGATAAAAATAGTTAAAAAAGAAGTAAATAAAATACAAAAAGCATGGCTGAAATTGGGGCGATGCCACCACTTAAATGTGATCAGGAGTGGAAAACTTGGTTGCAAATGTTTACGTTTTATGTAAAAAGTAATAATTACAACAATTTCTCGAATAAAAATATTCAATTCTAAAATATTCAACACATTTGGAGTCAATGAGGAAGAGGCCACATTGGAAGTTTGAACGCAACGATTCACCGATCATTTCCAACCTAAAAAAAACATAACGTTGGAACGACAAAAATTATTTACGAGAACACAAAGTGCAGATGAGAATATAGAGGATTATTTAACATGTATTACTAACATCGCGCAACAATGTGAATTCGGTGAACTGGAAAAGGCAATGATAAAGGATATATTCATCGCTGGATTAAACAAAAACCACGTCAGGGTTAAAGAGTCATTACTACTATATGAAAAGCAGGACGAATTAGATACGAAAACGTTGCTGCAAGTTGCACGAAAAATCAAGATGGCGAGCGGTGAAGTAAAATCAACACCAGATCAGGTATTTGCAATTAATCAGTCAGGGGGCAATAATAATTATAGAAATGTCAGTGGTAAATTTACAAACAATAAACAGAATAATCGACATCTTGATTCGAATAGAGATGCCAGTAAAAATAGTCAACAGTTTAATAAGAAAAATAATTTTAATTTTAATACATCAAATGTCAATAACAAGAATGTTAGTCAAAATAGAATTGTTGGGAATAGTAACGAGAAACGACCTTGTAGTCGATGCGGACAGTTTCACAAATATATTTGTCCAGCAGCTAATTTAGAGTGTAGATATTGTAAAAAAAGGGTCATTTTGCTAAATATTGTTTTAAACTAGTAAAAAAGATTAATATAGTCGAAACTGACAATTCGAATTAAGATGGCGAACAAGAACAAAATAATTATTTTGTTGGTGTTCTTAAAGCACATACGAATAACAATAATATATGGTTAGTAGATTTATTTATTAATGGAATTAAAATAGAGGCTCAAGTTGACACGGGAGCACAAGTTAATATTATATCAGTACAAAATTTTGATAAATTAAATATTTGTAAATCAATAATTAAATACTCAGATAAAAATATTTGTACGTTTACTGGTGAACAAATTCAGGTAATAGGATGTTGTGTTTTGGATTGTTTAGTTTATGAAAAGAAAAGCGTAATTCAATTTATTGTGACGCGGGATAATTTTCAAACGGTTTTGGGTCTGGAAACAAGCGTTGCATTGGGTTTAGTCGCGAAGGCATTTCAGATCAATAAAGAGCAAGACGTTAGTGAATTGATAAATCGATATAAACATTTATTTTCGGGTTTAGGTACCCTACGAGTTCAGGCAAAAATAGTTATTGATCCATCAGTCTCACCGGTAATAGAAGCCCCAAGAAAAGTTCCTTTTAGCTTATGTGGTCAACTCAAAGAAGAGTTAGATAACATGTGTAAGAATAAGGTAATAGTTCCAGTAACAGAACCTACTCAATGGTATAATTCGTTAGTTTTAGTTTGCAAATCTCAAAATAGATTGCGGGTATGTTTAGACCCTAGAAATTTAAACAAAGCTATCTTAAGGTCTCATTATCCAATTCCTGATATAGAATTTATTCGTAGCAAATTAAATGGTGCGCAAGTTTTCACAACATTAGATGCGTATTCAGGGTTTTGGATGGTTCCTTTAGAGGAAGAAAGTTCGAAATTATGCACGTTTAATACTCCTTTTGGTCGTTACCGATTTTTAAAATTACCTTATGGTATATCTTCGGCACCGGAGATTTTTCATCGAATCATGTGCGAGATATATCAGGATATACCTGGTGTCATAATTTATATTGACGATATGTTAGTTTATGGTAGAAATATGGAGGAACGGTATAATAATCTTAAATTAGTATTTGAGGAAGCTGCTGCTGTGGGTTTAAGATTTAATAAAGACAAATGTAAATTCGCATAACACGAGGTAATATACGTTGGTCATACGTTTAGTGCTAGACGGATGTCAGCAGATGCGAGAAAAATAGAAGCCATATTACAAATGCCAAGTTCAAAAAACAAGAAAGATCTTCAGAGATTCTTAGGCATGGTAAATTATTTAGGTGTCTTTATTCAGGATTTGTCGGAGAAAACGACAATATTACGACAGTTATTAAAAGGTGAAAATAATTTTACTTGGAATGAAAATTATGAACAAGCGTTGAAAGAACTTAAAAAAAAGTAGCTGAAGTTTCAATCTTATCGTATTATAATGTTAATGAAAGCATCACCTTATCAGTAGATGCATCACAGTTTGCTCTAGGTGCTGTAGTCTTTGAAAACAATAAACCTTTAGCTTATGCTTCGAAATGCTTAACAGAAACTCAACAAAGGTACGCTCAGATAGAAAAAGAGCTATTGTCGATTGTGTTTGGGTGTGAAAAGTTCCACCAATACATTTATGGGAATGAAGTACAGGTTGAAACTGACCATCAGCCTTTAGTCACGCTATTCAAAAAGCCACTGTCAGAAGTACCGATACGACTTTAGCGAATGATGTTATGGATTCAAAAATATGATTTGAACGTTCAGTACAAGCCAGGTAAATTAATGGTAATAGCCGATACTTTATCCCGTGCCCCATTATTGGATTTAAACGTAGATGAGTTGGATGATGACATAAAAATAAGCGTCAATATAATTATTCAAAAAAATTTGTCACTGTCTCAAGAACAAATTAATAGTCTTAAGTTACATACCGCACAGGATAATGAATTAGCATTATTGAAACAATTCTATATGACAAATTGGCCAAACTCAAAAAACGCAGTTCCAGATGTTGTCAAGTCATACTACAACATTTGCCATGAAATTCATACAGTGGATGAGTTAGTCTTAAAGGGGGAAAACATTAAAGTTCCGAAGAGTCTACGTAGAGAGATGTTAAACAAAATATACGAAAGTCATTTGGGAGGGGAGAAATGTATAAGATTAGCCAGAGAGTTTGTGTATTGGCCAAATATGTCAGCGGATATAAAAAATTTAATAGAAAGGTGTGAGATTTGTATGAAGTATTCAGCGAATAATGCAAAACAACCACTTTTGCCACATGAAGTTCTTGACTTACCATTTTCCAAAGCAGCCGTAGATTTTTTCTCTTATAAAAGTAAGACATTCCTAATTCTCATCGACTATTATTCAAAATTTGTTGAATTAGCTGAACTATCATCAGGATACTCCGCTTCCCAAGTAATCATGAAATTAAAGTTCATCTTTGCTAGATTCGGTATACCACAAATTCTTAAGTCAGATAACGGTCCTCCCTTTACATCGAAAGAGTTTTTGAATTTCTTTACTGATTGGGAAATCCAACATATAACGTCTAGCCCTCATCATTCTAAAAGTAATGGTTTAATAGAAAATGCAGTTAAGACAGTAAAGAATTTGCTCTATAAATGCGACGAGGAAGGTAAAGATCCTTATTTAGCTTTGCTACATTTAAGAACTACACCCAAGAAAGATTTATTCGCACCATCGGAATTACTCATGTCAAGACTATTACGAACTAAGTTAGCCTAGCCTAGTCATACTAAAAAACTCATACCAAAGTTAGTCGATTCAAAAGTATATAAAGAACGTGTAGAGAATATGCAAGAGAAAATGAAAACTCAACATGACAGAAATGCAAGATGCTTGTTATCAGATCTTAAGTTGAATCAATAAATTTATTTTAAGAAGGAACCGAATTCCTTCTGGACGAAAGGGAAAATTGTAGAAATACTTACAGATCCTAGATCTTATCGAGTATTATCTGAGGATAATGTAGTTTATCGCAGAAACAGAATGCATATTAAAGAGCGTCATGGAAATAATCCAAATAAACCAATTTATCAGAATACGAAAGAAACACAACCTCCTAATACCAAACAGAGAGTTAATGAGTTTGAAGAGTTGAGTTATAATACAACTCGTCAGAAAAGAAGTATTAAGAGACCAGTAAAACTTGATTTGTAGCTTTAAATAAAACAATTTTTGATTATATTGTTATTAATAATTAATTTTATTTTAAAATAAGATTTATACCAATAGTCACATAAGTTTGAATTTAAAAATAGTGACATTAAGTTATATAATATTACTTATAGTTTAAAGTGAATTGTATTGTTAATTGAATCAAAATTTCTTATAAAGAAAAGGGCGTGTTACATAATCATTCAAATAATTAATTAATGTTTAATAATAGATGGCGTTAATAAATAACGAACGTATAAAGTAGTTAAATGTAACTAACTTCACATAGTTGATTGATGTATAGAAGACGGAAGTAAGAATGTAGTTGTTGTAAGAATGAAGTCACGTCGTGTAGACATAAATATAAAATAAAGCTTGTCATAAAAACTAAAAAATTAAAATACTATTTTTTACTAACCATCATATAAATAAACATTTACCATACCGACAAATCGTTGAATTGTTTTAATTGATGTTGAAGCTGGGAATTCTCTGAAAGCGTTAATTCGTTCGTCTGATGGCAGAATACCATCAGGTGTAATCTTGTGGCTGAGGAAATCAAGAGTGGTTGCGCCAAAGACACATTTTGCGCTCTTGATCAGCACGTCAAATTGTGCTAACTTATTGAACAATTGTTCTAAGTGTAGTTTGTGCTGTTCCTCAGTGTGCGAAGCAACAAGAATATCGTCAATGTAGACCAAAACGAATTTTAGTTCACGAACAACTTCGTTCATGAAGCGCTGAAATGTTTGTGCGGCGTTTCATAGACCGAATGGCATTCGAGTGAATTCGAAGAGGCCAAATGGGGTCGTTATTGCCGTTTTGTGAGCATCTTCAGGCGCGACGGGAATTAAATGGTACGCTCTGACGAGATCAATTTTGGAGAAAATTTTGCAACCATGTAAATGCATGGAGAAATTTTGAATGTGGGGTATCGGGTAGCCGGTCCGGTGTTGTGACCGAGTTTAATCGCCGATAATCCTCACATGGTCTCTAATCTTGATCTTTCTTTTTTACCATGTGTAAAGGGCACGAGACGGGAGATGCCGATGGCCGACGAATCCCTAATTCCACCATGTGCTGAAATTCCGTGAATGCAGTTTAGTGACCGATTGGATCTAGCCTACGTGGTCTTGACACCGGCAGATGGCCTGCGGTGACAATATGGTAAACCACGTTATGTCTAACTGGTAAGTTATAGTTCGGCTCTGCTGTTAAAGAAGGAAATTGTTTAAGCAGAGTGCCGTAATCATTGTTGACGGTGAAATGGATCGGTGTCGGAGTGTCGACGCGAACCATGGTGGTATTGATTGACAGCTTAGTCGCTGAATCAACCAGCCGTTTGTTTTTTAAGTCAACAAGAAGTCCGAATTTGCATAGAAAATCGGCGCCAATGATCGGACGATTCACAGCAGATATGCTAAAAGCGTGCGTGAAGGTTCGTTTTAGTCCGAGATCCACCTGTAGCAACTTTGTGCCGTATGTGTGGATGGGTGTGCCGAAAGGACTAGATCGGGGTTTCGTTTATGCATATAATATAAGTATTTGAAATGCGTGACTGGAATAACCGAAAGGTCAGCGCCAGTATCGAAAAGGTAGGTTAATTTTGTTATTTTGTCGTGTAGATGGAGACGAGTCGATAATGAACTCATCGTGGCAGTCGAATTGAGGGTGTGGAACGTGGTAGTCGTGACCCGTTGGTTTACTGTTTTTTTTGGTTTTGATCTACTTCCATGCTGGCCGTTGTACTCCGTTTACGCTAGTTGCATGGGTTAAGGCACTTTTTGGCGGCTTTTCCAAACTTCGCGTGGTACCAACAAATGCCTGGTTGATAGTTGTTGGAATTGCCGGTGAATCGTGGGCGAGATGATGAACGTTGATTTTGTGATCGGCTACGGCCGTCCCGGAACAAGCCATTTAATCGAGCCTCAATGCGAGCTAATCGGTCTTGTATGGTGCTGTTATGCCCGAGCGATCGACGGTCTCCACTGCGGCCCCGTTCAGTTTGTGCCGTTGTTCTGGACTGTCTATGGCTATTTTGGGGGTATTGACCCGACTGCGCCGAATGAATCTGATGGTTGGGTTTTGTTATGTTGAGTGCGTCAAACATTCGGTCTGCTGTCTTCGCTAGTGTATCTATTGGCGTTGCGTCTGGTTGCGCCATTAGGCCGATTTTGATTATCTCTGGCATTTTTCGTATCCAGATCGTGCGTATAAAGGTTTCGCTAACTAATTGTTTGGTACCAGCCAATGTGCGAATATGACGCAAACTGTCGGATGGGCGTTGATCTCAAAAATCTTGGCCGGACAGTAGTGCCTCTAGTTCATGCTCATCTGATGGTTCAAGACGGTCTAATAATGCTTGTTTAAGCACGTCGTAGTGGTTGGTTTGGGGTGGCTTCCTAAGTAAGTCAGAAATTAGATCGTATGTCTGCGGTGAGATGGTCGACAGTACGTGTGAATATTTACTTTTTTGTGATGTGATGCCCCGGAGGTCAAACTGTATTTCAATTATGTTAAACCAATTGCCAGCTTTTCAGGCCAGAACGAGGGCAGGTTCAGTTTCTCCTGGCCCGCGATCTCCATTTCTATATCTTGGGCGTTATCGTTTTGTGTTTGGTTTTTGCCATGACCGGCGCCTGTGGTATGTGAGCTGCCTGGTTTTGGCTCTCCGTTCGTATTGTCGCCTGTTTGTGGCATTATAATTATTTAATGGGAATATAAAGCAAAAGTGATGTATGTGCGAAAAATGATAGCAATATGTAATTTATATTAGAGGAAAATCAAAACAAAAACAAGAAAAGAAAAATAAATAAATGAAATTAGCGGAAAACCCCATAACAAAATATTTGTTTGACTAAACGACGTAGAGTGATATTTTTTTTTGGGTAAATAGTGAATTGCAATATTAAATATTTTACTAAATTAAGAGAGCGATAAAGAATTTTACGATAATAATCATTCCTGTTATAATCATCGTGTGGCTTTACTAAATCTAATGATAATTATACTAATCAGAAAGAATTGTAAGTGGCAAGTCGAACAAGCTAAATTAAATAACATGAAAACACGAACAAATAAAAGACAATGGAGAACTATATTGGACTAAACTCGCCCACCCGATTAAAATAATAACACCACACTTCTCTAAAGAAATAAATTTAAATGTGATCCGCTTTCGATCATTTACCACTCAATCGACCACTGTAGATGTAAATCCGATCATTTAACAGCCAGCCAGTCATAACGAGCATGTCAGTTATCTCTTTGAATTTATTCATTACTGATAAATTCAACAAAAGGTTCACTTCCAATAGTTTGCGAGTCATTCAGTCACAATCAGCAAGTCAGTAATTTTTTTGAATTTATTCATTACATATTTTCAATTGTTGATCCACTTTCGATCGTTTATCAGTCCATCAGCGCCTCTTTGGATTTACTTTTTACTGATAAATTCAATTGCAGGTTTGCTTTCGATCATTACCAGTCAAACAACCATAACCACCCAGGCATCTCTTTGAATTTATTCATTACAGATAAAGATAAAATTGAATTGCAGATCCACTTTCGATCGTTTATCAGTCAGTCATCTCTTTAAATTTATTATTACTGATGAACTCAACTGTAGATCTACTTCAGATCGTTTACCAGCCAATCGTTCATAACGGACCAGTCAATCATTTCTTTGAATTAATTCATTACTGATAAATTCAACGGTTGTTTCATTTCCAATAGTTTACGAGCCATTCAGTCACAATCAACAAGTCAGTCATCTCTTTGAATTTATTCATTACATAAATTGAATTGTAGATCTACTTTCGATCGTTTACCAGTGAATCAGCGTGTCTTTGAACTTATTAATTACTGTTAAATTCAACTGTATATCTACTTTCGATAGTTTATCAGCCAGTCAGTCAGTCAAACACCTTTTTGAATTTATTCATTACAGAAAAAATTAGATTATCAATACTTCTTCTACTATCTTTCAGTTACTCCAGTCAGTCATTTTGATGAAACTTATCATTAAAGTAAATAGGCATATGAAATCACAAATTCACTATATGGAGCCATCAGTCACGTTTTAATTTTATGGTTTTTATGTCTTGAATGTGTAGCCTTGATTAAAAAAAAAATTTTGGAATACATACTTTGTTTTTTGTTGTTGTTGTTGTTGTTGAAGATACAGGGTGTCAAATTTTAAGAAAAATGATAATCATGATGTTGTATTTATGGCAATAAAAAGAAAACTAATTATCCGATAATTATAATTTTGGGCTTATTTTAAAGGTAAGTTAATAGTAATTATTAAAAAAATATAAAAATAGTATTTTGTTTAATTTCTTCTTCTTTAAATTTCCCGCCAAAATGTTCTTTTTCAATTTTCTCAAAAACACTTTTTTTTTTACCGACACAGTGAGTAGCTGGACAAAGAAATGGCGCATTAACCTAAACGAAGCAAAATCGGTTCACGTAAACTTCACAAACCAGAAAGTTAACTGGATTCGAGTGAAACTTAATTCAAGGCCGGTTCCAAATGCAAATACAGCCAAATACCTCGGCATGACTCTCGATTGCAAGTTTAGATGGAAAGAGCATGTTAAAAAGAAAAAAGAAGAATTGAACATTAAATATAGGAAAATGTATTGGCTAAAAGGTAGAAACTCTGAGCTTACAATACATAACAAATTGCTATTATATCAGCAAATACTTAAACCAGTATGGACCTACGGTATTCAACTTAGGGGTTGTACCAAGAAGACAAATGTACGTATGATTCAATGTTTTCAAAACAAAGTGCTGCGTGGCATTGTAAACGCACCATGGTACATTAGAAATGATAACCTCCATAGGGAGTTAAACATGGAATATGTAATTGAAGAAATACAAAATCATGCGAAGAAACACATTCAGCGGATATCTCGGCACCAAAATGCAGACATACGAAGTTTGTTGGATACCACCAATGCAGTAAGAAGACTTCAAAGGCAGAAACCTTTGGAATTAGGCAGTTGTATTTCATTAGGATAGAGAAAAATAATTACTATGTAAATTCAAACGGGAGTAACCATTGGGCTACTGCCCGTCAAATGTGAATCTTCATTTAAGAAAGATAAATTACTAAATGATTTGTAAATCAGTTGTAATATTAAATAAAGGAAAAAAAAAATAAAATTTAAAAAATTCGACAATTAATATTTTACAACATATCAAAAAACTGGAACTCCGTTATTTTTTGTATTCTTACAAAATACGTTTCAGTAAGAGCAGTATTTCATTTTTATATGGAAAAACTATATTTGAATAGATATTTCTCAGTGTTTTGGAATTGTTTACAAAACCAACAGTTCAGTTAAATTATTAGTATTTATTATTCAAATTTCATTACATTTATTTAAAATTTTAACCCCAAAGATAATTTTACTTTATTGTTTAAAATTAGATCTTATTAAAATTAAAAATCACAATTTAAATTTAAGATAATCGTCAGAATTAGAATATTTTTTACAATTCAAAAAGCCATCTTCTGTTGGAATGACTGCGTAAAAACTGTGAGTTCCTTTTACTGTTTTTAAATTTTCAACCCTAGTTGCAAGTTTGATTTGCTTGGATTTATGTTCTCCGCCTGAATAAAATCCAAAATTGATATCTGTCTTCAACGTTTTAGCCCATTTAAATAATTCATCTGCATAGTTATTGTACTGCCGTATTCCATTGTGAGACTAGCTCTCGATGCCATTCTTTTGATGGTACCCCCTACTCCATCACATGGACCTTTTCCATGAGCTGTTGCATGAAAATGCCATTCACAGTCAACTCCAAAATCGTCTTTGTGTTTTATGATGTTCTTAAAATTTTTCTTATTTTTATAATGCGTGACTGCACCATCAGTAATATAATAAATTTTAGATAAACTGGATATTTTAGTTTTCAAGAAGTGCATCAATTTTTCAATGAATAAGTGAACCGCTACAGTATCGTCGTGAAGACAATCCGATATTATAACGAACGTGTGGTGATGTAATTTGCCTTCTAAATTTTGGTAAATTACAAATGGATGAATAGTCGCTTGTTTATTATTCCAATGAAATCATTGTACGGCATTTTGCATTATAAATGCATAATTTTCTGCAAAATCACATAAAACTATCACCTCCGTAGGCTTCAGCGCCAGTTTTTATTTTTTAAGAATCTGGACTGCTGTAGTGAAATGAAGCAATGAGGCAACAGATTCTTCATCTTATTTATGAAACAATCCAGGAATACATCTAACGGTTGTAAGAAAGTTTCCAAATTGCATCTGTCGGTAGAAACCCACTGACTAAACGTTAACTCATCATCCTTGCAGCCATGGTCCAGATATGCATTTTTCAAATATTCTTTAAAGTTATCTAGTCCTGGGCAGCTTTCGCATTCTAGAAGGTAACATGTTGGTGTAGGCTCAGCACATAATATTGATGAAATACAATCCCGGTAGTGTGCTATCTTTCCGTTGGTAATAGTTTCGTAGCACTCTTTCAGTGTACACATCATCAGCCGCTTTTGAACTTTAGCTTTATCGATAATTAAACAATCGTTTTTACCTGGCATTATCCGACTAACATCATCATCAGTATAATAAGATAACACTGCTTGCTTCAGCTCATCACTTATTCGCTTTCCTACTTTAGCTGCTGGACGACTTAGTGGACCGCTCTTGTCCCGTAGATCTTTAGCTGTTCGCACCATATGTTGCGTTGCGTTGAACTCGCCCTGAATTTCTTGAATGGTTAATGATTTTGGCAATATAGTAAGTAGCTGAATCTTTTCACTGGTTTCCTCTAGTTCTTTGAATTTGGTTTTTAGATCACCAATCAATTCATCATATAGTTCAATCTTCCTTTGGTCTTCGGTTGACTGATTAGAAAGCGGCACGATTCCCGAAACCAAAGATGTTGATCCTATCATTGAAGTTAACTCGATTAATTTTTGCTGCTGATGTTTTGGCCTGGCTTCTAATGTACTCGGATATATGGAGACTTCCCAACAACGGGTAACACCTCATTTATTTTTTCCAAAACAGATAGATTTTTTAAATAACACGACTCACTATCACTACTATCATCGTTATCGGCTAATTGCGGTGTTAAAGGTGATGTTGCTGATGGTCCCGCAACTAGTGATATTTCTGGTACTATTTTTCGTCGTTTGCAGGTAATATTGATATAGCACGTTGAACAGAGATACAATTTATCTTGATTCTCAATTGATTGTGGCATAAATTGCTTAACATAATCCGTAACTGGTTTTAGTTTACTCGAACACTTTGAGTCGCGATATGGTTTACAACAGTTTGGAAATGAAAATGTATCCATTATCAAATTTAATGCACTAGTACTTAATTATCACTCACTTTAACTTACACTCACTTTAACACACTGTTTTTTTTTCAAATTTTAAAAAATTTTGCTCCTTAGGTAATTGTTGTTTACAAATCACAATGTCAACTAATCAAAAAGTTAAATTTTAACTGTTATTTATATCAACAATATTCTCTTTTTTTGTTTTCAAAAGAATTACTCATCGTTTAACAGGTACGCCTGTCAAGTAAAAAAAATCAACCCCCCAATAAAAAAGGGAAAAACCACATTTTATTTAGTCTTTTATAAAATAACCTAAGAAATAAAAGGGATTTATGGTACCATGACTAACTAATTTTTAAACGATATAAACTAAGGGGTGGCACCTTCTTATTCGGTGACTCATATTTAAATGCATCACAAAATTATATATTTAATAATAAACAAAACAAAAAAATTAAATAAACTATCTTTTCTGTAAACAATTCCAAAACACTGAGAAATATCTATTCAAATATAGTTTTTCCACATAAAAATGACATAATGCTCTTACTAAAACGTATTTTGCAAGAATACAAAAAATAACGGAGTTCCAGTTTTTTGATATGTTGTAAAATAATTATTGTCGAATTCTTCTCGTCGAATCTCTTGCAATTGTCTGAACTGCAACCCAGCAAAAAACGGGCAAACGGAGATGCGGAATTCCCGGGAACCTTAATCTCACCACAGGAATTCAAGTCCCGGCATACTTCCGAGCTCCGAGGAAGCCGCGAGCAACACCGACCCAGAGTTATACCTGAGTTAGCGTCGCTATTAGCTAAACCCTGTCTAAAACCTTTCCATCTAATCCTCTGTCAAGCAGATAATAAGCAGAAAATTAGGATGAAGAGGTATTTTGCCAAGCGCAAAGAACTACACAAGAGTATACATGCAGCGGTTATCCATTCAAAGCCCGATAACCGACCATATGCACATGTACAAATTTGTAGTCGGCCGTTGGAAGGATTGTTAGACTCTGAAGCTAATATCAGTGTATTGGGCAACAGAAGCTTACAGTTCTTGAAGACATGTGGCATTACTTACCATCCCAAACCCGGGTGCACACCGCCAGTGGCACGACAGAGAAAAACTCTAAGTCTCGTGACTGTCCCAGTGCAATTCAATGGTGTGACAAAAAACTTCCGATTACACGTTGCACCGTCATTGTCGCAAACATTATATTTAGGCACGGATTTTTGAAAAGCATTTGGACTACAAATTTCTGTGTCTGAGTTAAATGCACACAAAACTGGCTCCATGAGATCAGTTCAAGCCGGTGGAGACGGAGTACAACAACTACATTAACCGATGACCAACAACATCAACTACAGTCGCTAAATTTCCATCATCCGCGCAGCTAGGATTAGCTTTAAAATGACTCTCTTGGAGCATGTGATTGAGACAGGAGACGCAAAACCAATCAAGCAGCGTTATTACTCCATATCACCAGCCAAGCAACAGGAGATGGATCAAGACTTGGATCGAATGTTATCCTTAGGAGTGATTGAGGAATCATCCAGTCCTTGGAGTTCATCGGTAACGGTCGTGGCCAAAAATAATGGGAAGGTACGACTATGTCTGGATGCTCGTAAGCTAAATGCAGTAACTGTGAACGAAGCATACCCACTCCCTATCATTGACGGTCTACTCAGCAGGTTAGAAAACACTAGATATATCACTAGCCTAGATCTAAAGGACGCTTTCTGGAAAATCCCGATCAACGTAAAACTGCCTTCACGGTGCCAGGAAGACCTCTATATCATTTTGGTCATGCCATTCGGATTGTGTAATGCCGCACAGAGCATGTGTAGGCTTATGCACAAAGTCATCCCTCATGAATTGCATGACCGAGTGTTTGTTTACCTTGATGACTTACTAGTAACTTCACCCACTTTTGAGGAGCATATGAAGTTGCTTGAAATAGTGGCAGAACGTTTGAGGGCAGCCAACTTGGCCATCAATGTAGAAAAATCAAAATTTGTCCTCAAGCAGCTGAAATATTTAAGCCATATAATTGGTCACGGGTGCATCAAGGTAGACGCAGATAAGGTTAAGGCGATCTAGGAATTTCCAGTACCAGAAACTGCCAAACACATCAGGCAATTCTTAGAAATGAGTGGTTGTTACCGGAAATTCATCCCAAACTTTTCCTCGGTGTCGGCTCCACTGACAGACCTGCTCAAGTCAAAAGGGAAAATAGTCTGGAATGAAATAGCTCAGGAGGCACTAGACGCATTGAAGGCTCTCTTAATGAGTGCACCTGTTCTGATTCATCCAAATTACCAACGCACTTTTTACATCCAAATGGATGCGTCAGCGACCGGAATAGTGAGTGTTCTATTCCAGAAGGATACTGATGGTATTGAACATCCAATCGCCTTTTATTCTCACAAATTAAATAGAGCTCAGCGCAGTTATAGTGTGACAGAATTGGAATGTTTAGCGGCAAAGCTTTGCATAAGCAACTTCCGTTCCTACGTGGAGCTATAAATTTGTGATTATAACTGATCATGCGAGTTTGCAATGGCTGATGAAGCAAATTGATTTGTCTGGACATCTGGCGCGATGGAGACTGAAACTCCAAGGATATGATTTCACCATCGAGTATCGCAAGGGAGCATAAAATTGTAGTGCCAGATGCTTTATTTCGTATATTTTCCAACGAGACAGCGAGTCTGACACTGAATTAAACATTACTGAAGGTTGATCTCCAGTCAACAGCATTTTCTATGCAGCATTCACTATCTGGGTCTGTTGAATTCGGTAGAAGATGACATTTCCGCAAAACAAGATCTAAAGATTGTTGATGGGCAATTGCTCATATACCAACCAGGGAAAGACCTAGATCAACAAACGGTTATTCCTGCGTGGAAGCTATGGTTACCGAAAGGGTTGAACCAAATAATTTTAGGGCAGGCACATGAGCCGCAAGTCGCAGCTGACATGGGGACTGGTAAAATTGGCTCAGGGTGTAAAGGAGTATGTGCGGCAGTGCCAATTATGCAAACAAACTAAAGTGGTCAACATCATATTAAGACCACCCATGGTTCATATAGGGAATACGAAAAACCTTTCCAAAAATTATATCTCAATTTCTTAGGGCCCTATCCGCGCTCCAAGAATGGAGATTGCTATATATTTATCGTACTTGACCATTACTCTCGGTTTGTGTTACTCAAACCTTTGCGGGAAGCTACTGCGAGTAAGATTATCGAATATCTGGAAAAAGAGGTGTTTTTAGTGTATTCTGTTCCAGAAATAGTACACATGGACAATGGAAAGCAGTTTATATCCAAGCTTTCAATTCGTTTCTGGATAAAAACGGAGTAAAACATTCTTATTCGGCGGTGTATTCACCACAATCGAACGCGTCAGAAAGAGTGAATCGTTCGGTCCTAGCGGCCATCAGGGCATATATAGAGGAAGAGTACCAGAATTGGGATATGTATCTGCCACAGATTGCAAACGCATTGAGAAGTACAGTACAAACATCAACAACCTTTTCGCCAGCGTACTTAGTGTTCGGGCAACATGTGATTACACATGGTTCGCAGTGCGATTTGTTGCGACTCTTAGGGAATGATGCTATAAGCAGTTACACTGTGAAGAACAAAGATGACCGTCTTGCGTCAGCTCGAGAGCTGGTGTTGTTCCATTTGCATCAAGCATATCGCACATATGCGCAAAGATATAATCTGCGTACGGTCAAGCGCCAGTTCTATGTAGGGCAAAAAGTGTTCATTCGAAATTTCACCCAGAGCGACGCATTATAGAAGTACTCTGCTAAACTAGCAGAAAAATAAATACCCGCGAAAATAACTCGACGTGTGGGTCAGGTCGCTTATGAAGTAATGGATAGCGACAGCAAGACATTGCGAATTTTTCATGGGAAAGATATTCGCCTGTAAATTAGCCCATAATTAATAAAAGGGGCATTCATTTCAGAAGATGACTTAATCTACAGCGACAGGAGAGGCCAGCAAGGCAGTGACCCCGACAAGATCGCCCATCTCCGTAGCAGAATATTGGGCGAGAGAGCCACTACGGATACTGCGCAGATACGAGCCCATGGAATTCCCAAAATCTCCCAGGGAGGTGAGGATTTCAAACCGCCGGATACTGGGAGCTTGTTCCAGACCAGGGGACCATATCACGATTCTGAGTAAACTTGCTGAGCTCCAGAGACGCAGAGCGCTGCAAAAAGAATGCAGAGACAAACAAAGGGCCACAAAAGCAGAGAAAAAAAAAATAAAATCGCGGCGGTTTCCATGTTCCCTTTACAATACCTACATGACTGTAAATAGGTAGTGTAAAGGTAAGATGAAGGCTAATTTGTTACTGGTTTACCGAAGTAAGTCAGGGAACATCAGTAACTAGTATTAAGGAAATAATGAGTTAGTCTAGATAGGGAATAGAAAGAATAACATAGCGTAAGAAATAGATTAGGGATACTAACCTAGGTTAGGTTCTTAGGTAAAAAGAAAAAAAACCTAGTAATGAACGACCGTTAAGATTGAGTCTATTGTTGTTTTTCTTTAAGATGAGAAGTGGAATACTGTTCATGTGGTGGTACTTGGGCGTTTTGGTTTTGGCAGGGGAAGTTGAGTATGAGGAATTCACCAATCATCCCGGAATATACCTAGGAGAAATAGGGCAGGCTTTCATTATGAGTAACGTGTGAAAAATGGTGTTATTCTACGACTTGGCTAACTACTGGCACGAATGGGAGACTTTGGGGTTCCTCACAAAGCGGTTAAGTATAGCTTGTCACCTTCAGGCTTCATCCAGCATCAACCGCAGTAATATCAGCAAGCAACCCAGAGAGCAGCAGGCCCAGTGTGAAGCAATGCTGGAATCAATTAAACTTAGGATGATTGGGATAGAGGATCGGAATAGCATGTTAAAGACACCGGTAAGAGTAAAACGAGCCCCTTTGCAATTTGTGGGAACCTTCCTAAGTGAGGCGTTCGGAGTATTAAACCGAAGAGCCGCGGTACAGTACGAGGCGCAGACAAACAAACTTCGAACCGGGGCACTACACTAGAGTCAGTTAATACAACGGCAGACCCACGTCTTGCAGGTGACCACCAATTTGGTCCGAAGACATCAAGAGCAAATGCAAACCCAATACCGTCAAGTTCAATAAAATCAGGGCAATAACCGATCACGCAGAATTCACAGATATGACTTTCCAACTAGTCACCCATATCACATTGTTCAAAGAGATGCAAGAGGCCATGATCGAAGTAATGGTAGATCTACACCAGGAGCACCTGAACACGAAAATAATAACCCCAGATTAGCTTAGAGACCAGCTGAAGCAGATGAAAGGATGAGCACCCTCGGACGTACAAGTACCCGACTACCAGCAGCATTGGGTACAGCTGTACCAGCTCCTGAGGGTGAAAGCGCGACTATTGAACAACTATTTAATTTTTTAATTAAGAGTGGCACTTTTCGGGACAGAGAGCTACCAGATCTATAGAAACCATCCCATTCCAATTGTAGTTAAAAAAAAATGATATATACATATATACAACCGACATCAGCTCATTTCGCCGCTCATAGCTCAAATCTCATCTGTCAAGTGACGGAAATTCAGTATTATACTCCCGGTGAACGAAATGAGTTGATCAACGTTGCGAAATCGAGTCAGTTGCTTAACTATACGTTTTTATTATTCACACAGAATAATCCATAAATTTCTTTTGGTTTGGTTGTTACACAGCCCAGCCAACAAATATTTTCTAACGTCAAGGGACTATGTCACATTCAAAGATTCTAAAAACTTTACAACAAATACATTATACCATCCCCTATCTAATTCCATAATCATCTGAGCCGGCAAACGAATACTTTCTCACTTCAAGGGACTATATCAAACCCCACCGACATACACAAATTCTAAAAAGTTTACAACAAATAAATGGCCAAGAAATATTTTCTGACTTCAAGGGACTATATGGTTTTGTATGTTCACCGACATACAAAACCATCCTGAGCCGGCCAACAAATAGTTTCTGACTTCAAGGGAATACATATGTATGTATATCACAGCCCACCTATCTGTTTACAACAGATGCAATAAACCTGCAAGAAATCTAAACAACAAAACTAAAAATACAAAAATGATTCTTAAAATATTGTATTTGATTACCGCGACAGTAATATTTTTCGGGGCTGAGAGCGAAATACAGTATAATTAATAATTGACTTGGTTTTACAAAAATTGTATTTGTGACTTGACATGAAAAATAAAAATGATATTAATTTCTATGTTTATTAATTTTCTACTATCTACCATTTTTGTTTCTTTTATTGGCTGTTCTTTTACTGTTTCAAGTAATTATTGTCCTTTTTGATATTACAGCTAAATAAAATGTCATGATAGTCACCTTTTTATAGGTATTACCATATGCTGCTTTTTAAGTTTTCGGTGATAGAATTTCGGGCTAACTTTATTGTCCAATTGTCAGTATATTTATTATCCAATTGTCAGAAAGTACAGTTTATCGAAAAAGTACTGGGAATTGTTTAAAGCCCTCGCTTAAGGAATTTAAAAAATTTTGTTTTCGTAGGTTGGTAGGATTGTCTTTCATTATGAAGCCAACTTTGAGCGCGATATGTTAACCAGTTTTTACTGCAGTTGGTTAGTGTAAGGCAATTTTTTAGATGAACGAAATTATTGAACAAAGAGTTTGCCTGAAGGTGGATTCACCAGATTTGTCCAATGAGCATGTCAAGAAAATGACAACTTGACGGAGTTAAAAACCGAGCTAAAAATATATTATCTCGCTGGACACAAAAGAGTGATAACATATTTTTAACTCAGTATTTAACTCTGTCAAGTTGTCATTTTCTTGACGAGCTCAATGGACAAATCTGGTGAATCAACCTTTACCCATTCCCTGGAAATTACCGGAATAGCGCCACAGGAACCGATGAACAATTTTTCAAATTTAAGACCATGGCAAAAAGTAGGCCATATTATCAATCTGGTTTCTTCCCAAAATTTGTTAGCTAAATGGTTTACAGTTTATTTGAGAATATTATTCATTCCCTTTTCGGATAACCACTTCTTTTGGTTATTAACTTGGGATTTAGACTAACCTAGTTTGAGGTGCCGATTAAGAGCAAGAGAATAACAGATATTTAAAACTATCTACTCACGTATGGCATTTAATGCACATTATTACAAGGTACCATTATTATCACTAACCAACGATCGATTAAAAATTTATGCCAGCTAATTATTTAATCAAAAACAATTTTTTTTACAAATCAGCTTTGTTTCAATCAAACAACATTTGTACAACATCACAATAATTATACACTGCTCTATGTAAACACACTCGTATTACAAAGGTAATAATTATTTTTTTATTGATGTTAAATCCACATCACTAGCACCTTTCTATAATAAAAAAAAAAAAATTGTTAATACAAAATTGTTGCACCACAATAAACAATTAAAACAAAGTAGAATTATTATTTTCACAAAAAGTAAAACATAAACATATTTTTTTAGTTTTTACTTGTCGATGATTTCTTTTAACCCACGCAATCGCGACTTAGCGCAAAAATAAAAAGTACAACGTGAGAGATTTGAGATGGTTTTTTGGGTTTGAATTATCACGAATTTTTATAGTTTCTTGTTATTTTTGTAGTTTATTCAATATTATGTTCCCCAGTTCGTTTTTACAAGTATATTTTGATACCGCCTTCTTTCTATTATGTACTCGAACTATTATTCTATTATGTACTCGAACTATTATTATTCATAATAAATTCTAGTTTTAATAAAATAAAAATTAAATAATTCGAGTTCGTTCATAAAATCGATTTTTGTTTTGTTAACATTCGATTAGAGAAGGAAATAATGTCTTTGTACAGGTACAGTGAAACCCGAAGTAAATTTAGCCCAATAGTTTATGGTTAAAATCAAAACGTATGTATATCGTTTCAATTAATTCCAACTGTAGCATCTTCAAGAATTATTTTTAGTTTTGCTTAATCTTAATGCATGAAAGAAATTGCAAAAAATTTAAATTTATTTTTATGGGAATGTCTTTTGCATCGATCTTTCTTTTGCTCGTAATTTTTATGATTATTTTTTTAGAAAGGCTTTTCTAAGGTATCAATATCAAAAAAACAAAAATTAAATAATACATAGAGAAGTTTAATATGAAATTTCGTAAAATTTATATTATTATTATTATTACGATTATTACTATTATTATACATATTGTATGTTATAGTTTTATCTCGAGAAAGAGACTGTGTGCGCTCCACAAGCAAAACAAAATTATGAATAGTTTAGTAAGATGTTAACAAATAAGGTGTGAATTTACTCTTGTTTAATAATAATTTTAAAAATTGAAACAAATCGACGATATTATTACACAATAACGAAAAACAAAATAGTTATATTTACATTGTAGACAATGGGATGTGAAGGTAGTGCATGCATTACACATAAATACGAATACGAGTACATGTAGATATTCTAGATCTAATTGGGGGGACATAATATAACAAAACCAATAATATTGTGAAATAAAATTATTTATGTTTTGTAAAAAAAATTATTTATTTAATTCCGGGATCTTTCGGATCAAATTACAAAATTGTTTAAAATTCAATATGTAGGTCACTTGCTTATGGGGGATGGGTGTGAAACTTATGAAATTAAAATAATCGTGTACCTCTCGACCTATCTATAAAAAAAAATTTTATAAAATTTTATTAGACTAACGGATGAAAAAAATGTATTAAGTTTAGCTGTAATCGCAATTTTATGAGAGTGATTCGTAGCTTGAGCTCAAACCCCGGAATATTTTGGCAATTAGAAGGGAAGATTTATCATCCTATTGTTACACTCTGCTAGTTAAAAAACGTGACAAGCTGGGCACCCAGGAGGTAAACCTAATTCGAGTATGCTGAATTCAATGGTGCCAGTCCCATTTCAAAGTTAGCCCCCATTTTTGAGATTTCGCTTTCGACATGTTTTGGCTCAGGGTCAAAAATTGGTCAAAATATACACTCATTTTCGTTGATAGCTCTTGAACAATTAAGGTTTTAGTGTTGCTTGCTTCAGCAAAGTTGTTCCTATTATTCCGGCCAACAATTTTGCCGATCAATTAAATATGAAAAATGGCCTCCAGTGGCTCTTTTTATACAAAATATCGTAAAAAATAGGCATTTTTTTTTTAGTTGTTTATCAATCGTATTTGAACCATTAAGGTTTTCGTTATGCTTTCTTCAGCAAGGTTGTTGCGGAAGTCAAGACAAACAACTTTGCCGAACATATCAATACCGAAAAACCACATCCACATTCACATTTTTCTGTTTTTCTTTTTTCTTTTCATTTCGACGAAAAACACTTTTTTTACCATTTTTTGACCATTTACTGAATTTAAATCGATTGAAATTGATCGAATAAATATCGAATCGACAAATATAGATCCAATAGAAACTAATTATAAAAAATTGAATCGATTCAATTCGATTTCATTCGATTAAAAAATGAAAAATAAATTGTTGTAGTCGTTTTTAATCATATGCTTGAAAGCTCCAAACGGGAATAAGGCTCTTACAATTTTCGGAAATATTAACTTCATATAATTAAATATTAATTTAATTTAATTAATAATTCATGAACTAGATAAATAAAATATTATAGTTAATAGTCATGTCATTTTAAATATAGCAATGTGAAACAAAATTTAAATATTTTAAATGCTATTGTGAAATTTCGTAAAAATTTAAAATGATTTATTAAGCTATCATAAATGATCGTTCGTTTTTGCTAATAATTGCGGATTTCCCTTTAAACCCTGTAAAATATCAATTGGGGGTTTTATTGTTTTGAATTTGCAGTTTCTTATTTTATTCCTGTAATTTTATGATTTTTATTTGGTTTTTATTTATTGATTTTCGAGATTAATTGACCTTTTAGAGAATCATAAAACAAATTTCATCGGACAAATTGGCGTTACATAAAACGATTTCACCGGCAAAATTCCATCGGAATATGTTTTATTTTCGAACCCCAGATTGTTGGACTTGGAATTTTAACTCCAAACGGATGGAAAATAAGCGATACGTATTTCATCTTATTGTATTTTTTTATATTAAACTTATTTACGATACCGACCAAATGGCACAGTCGAATCCCGAGGTATGGAAAAGGGATTTTTCGTAATCTATTACGATCGGCGATGAACACATTTCAGTGATTGTAGAATTCATGAGCCGACCCACTCTTCATGTCACATAAAACGGATTTAATACCGTTTGTATGGCAGGTAGGATGTTAAAAGCTAAATGCGGAAGAGTTGAGAGTGCCCGGATCCCCAGAAAAAGAAAAAATGAATTAAAATTAATATTTATTGACTAAAATATATATAGGTTTTTAACTTCAAATTCGCAATTACCAACATCAAAATCAATTTATTCCCAAATAAATTCATAGTATCCCACATGAAATTCAAAATTTTCCCGTTCAACATAATATTAACGCAAAATAATTTCCATCAAGTAAATTGCAAATTAGCAAAAAAAATTAAAATTCAATTTTAATAATTTCAAATTCATTAAAAGTGAGACTGAATAAAATTGAGTTCTTATTATTAACTCGTTTAAATAATTTGTACAAGAGAATTGTTATCATTATTTAAATTAATCTTTATGCATATGTATATATCAATATTTAAATTACTCCTTTTATACTTAAAATGAGCGAGCTGAGCACCGCAACCAGTTGCAAGTGCCTCAACAAACAGAATTTTTGATGGAAGCTCTTACGATTCAACAGATACGGATATAAGAGAACTAACACCATCACCCACACCAATGCGACCACGAAGAGCTACCACATACATACAAACGGGTACGTATGGATTCAAAAAACATTTTAATTAAGTTATACGAGGATGGGAAAAGTATTGGTGAAGCAGCTGCAATTGTCGGGATTAACACAAGCACCAGCACATTTAATAATTCAGAGATTTATTAAAGACGGCGAGGTCATTATTGAAAACAATGTGGCGGCCAGCGGAAAACAAAAATAACTCTTCAAATTTTATTAAAAATTGAAGAAATTGTCGACCAAAATCCGGCAATTACCTTAAAATTATTAAAACAAAAGTTATGGAACCATACAATGTTGACTTGAATACGACAGCCATAGGGAACGCGCAAAAAACCTTAAAAATAACCCTAAAAATTGAAGTGGATCGATTAAACTGTACACTCACCTTCGAGTTAAGGAAGATCTATGCAGTAAATTATTCAGAAAATGATCCAATAGAACGAGAAAAAATTATTTTCCTGGATGAATAGTGGTTCAATTACCAGTTGAGAAGGACGCAAGCTAGGTCAAAAATTAACACGCCAGTACGTGTTATAGTTAAGAAGACGCAACGTATCACTGCTCATCGCTGCTATGAATAACCAGGGCATAATTTGTCATAGAACAGTAGCGAATTCTTTAGTCAACACAATAATATTTTGTGAATTTCTACGACAATTATTTGAATCGTTGGAAGCGCGAGTTATTACTAATACTTGGCTCGTGCTTGATAATGCAGCGATACACAAGACAGTAGAAGTTCGCGAGTTGGTTGGTGGTACATCTCACATTTTAGGTTATTTGTCCCCGTATTTCCCTATGCTAAATCCGATATATATATATATATATATATATATATATATATATATATATATATATATATATATATATATATATATATATATATATATATATATATATATATATATATATATATATATATATATATATGTATATATAGTAATGTATTTTCTAAGATCAAATTGTCAGCAAGAAATTTCTTGACTGCTTCATCGGAAAATCTATCGTTGGTCAATATAATTGACCAGTCAATCGGTACAATTTCCCCGACGGATTGCAGCAACTATAAGTACCATAAACGAACATGAAATTATTTAAATTGAATTTTAATTTTATTTTTGCTAATTTGAACTTTACATGATTGAAATTATTTTGCGTTAGTATTATCTTGAATAGGAAAATTTTGAATTTCGTGTGTGATAGTATGAATTCATTTGATTGATTGATTAGAAAGTACGGGCAAGCATTATAGCAGGATCTCCCGGACTCCCGGGCCCACACCGTACACCCTTTTACACATAACAAAACCGACGGATAGGATAGGATTATTAGTTGGGACAGACTCAACCCGGTTACAGACACCTAAGCGATCGATAGTTAGTAAATTATTAGTACAATATATGATAAAGAGGTTAGCATAAGACGGCACAATCTAACTATTTTATTAGATGATCATTTCTCTGGAATCCAGGACCGAATACTCAGGACTCCCTAAATCTAAATCAGGACTTAAAATATTATTAATGTTGTAATTTTGTAATTTCACCCCATTCCGCCTTTCATTAATTTACCTGATAAAATATTTAAGAAAAATTTAAAATTACTAAGCTAAGATTAAAATAACAGCGCCTATTTCATTTTTCATGGTCCTTCTATATCTAATTTATTAATTATTACATACAGCAACAAGAATTTAAATAAACGTTAAAAACCATTTAAACATAAAATTTAACTTAAAACTAATCATAAATTTCCTACCGATCAAGAAAAAGAAAATAAATAATTATAAATTCAATTATTTTATAATATTTATAAAATATAATTTAAAAATGATAATGTTACAGTACCACAACAGCCTAGACTTATCAATAATTCAGTTAGGTACTATAAATATATCAAGAATCAACAAATAAAATTAATATACAAATTCCCAGGCAACTCTGAAAATTAAACTTAATTTCTAAATCACCAAATACCAAATTAAAATTTAATTCTGAAACTCAGGATTAATTTTAATCCCTATAATAATGATTAATTCTGGAACAATGTTATATTCTGAAAATTGAATTATTTATTAGCAAATTAAGGAATAAGAGATACCTTTAAATATTCTTTAAACTAAATTAATTAATATACATTAATGAGCAAAACACAATACATATATTACATACGAGTATTACAAAAATTAACATTTAATGAAATCGCATATGTAGACTTTCCCAATTCTAACCTAAAAATGTAACGAAATCGCACAAGGGGATCTCGTTAACAGACATGAGAATAGAGGTCTGATGCCGTATGGTAGCTGGCTAGAGCTCACGGTGCTGCGTGGGGGTTTTCAGACATATCTCATGCTTGAATAACCGCATGAAGAATAAAATTTAACGGGAAAAGAAAATTGAAAATTATTTTGCCACGGCCTTAGCGGCTAAAAATCATAAAACGGGAGTGGTCGATCCGGAGTGACAGGTTCAACTCCAGACGGACATCGCCGTAACTGCCACACGGGCCTCCTCTCAATGGTTGCCCTGCCCCCACGGGCGGTAATACGGTCTCAATACACCAACAATACTTTTAATAATTTTTTTTTTCTTTTGTTGTTTTGTTTATTCGATTCGTGTTGTAAACATCGCACTGACTTTATGCTGTTATGTGTAGAATAAAAACTTATAATTTTAACATGTTTGTTCGTTTTATTTATTTATATTTGTACAATATTTTAAGGCTTTATTTAACTTTAATAGACAGCATCATATTATAATTTCAACAAATCAGTTGAACACAAAAAAAAAAAAAAAACCCAACGGAACTGGTGATCACTAAACGGAACTCCACCGATGAACGGACATAGCCTCCGCTATCTTTATCCGTACAACACAAATATATCTTTCTAGAAGAATGTTTAAAAATTTTAAATTTCTAAGTTACGATTTAAATTCACAGCGCTTGTTTCATTAGTTACCGTTATCCTGTAGAAAGTTAATTAATTGTTTACCTACTGCAACAAGATTTAAAAAAAAAGCTAAAAATATATATTTAACCATAACATTAAACTTAAACTAATCAGCAATTTCCTACAGATCTAGAAAAAAGAAATTAATAATGTTGAAGTTAATTATTTATAAAATTATATAATATAATTTAAAAATTGTACTATAAGTATATCAAGAATCGACAAATAAAATTAATATAAAAATTCCCCGGCGCCTATGAAAACCAAATTTAATTAATAAAACATCATAAACCAAATTTTATTACTTAAATGAGTAATTATTATAACAGGGTCTTCAGTAATCCCTAGTAACACATCTTACACCGAATTACACCTACCAAAACCGATGGATAGGCTATGATTATTATTTGGGACAGATTCAACCCTTTTGCAGTCTCCTAAGCGATTAATAGATAATAAATTCTTAATACAATAAATGATAAATAATAAACAGGGTAGCATACTCGTAAAGCACATTTTAACTACATGACTATATGCTCGTTCTTCTGAAATCTAATGCCAGAACTCAGGATTCTTTAAATCTAAATTACGACATCAAAAATTATTATTATTATTAATGTTTTCATATTACTAATCTTGTTGACATAATCAATGATTGATTGATTATGAGTATATGGCCAAGCCTATGATGAAAATTGACATGTGCGTTGGAAATGTGATTCTAAAATTATTTTTGGATGAAGTTCTGGAATATAATCAAGTATGATGGAACTTACCTATTTCTAACTGATTATGATGAAATTTGACATGTGCGTTGGAAATGTGAAATGATTTTTGGATGAAAATTTGGGATATGTCCAACTACGATGGAGCTTGCCTATTTCTCAACCAATTATGATGAAATTCGGTTTATGCATTGGAAATAGGATTCTAAAATGATTTTTGGATGAAGTTCTGGAATGTGGCCAAGTATGATGAAGGTTGCCTATTTCTCAACCGATTATGTTGAAATTTGACATGTGCATTGGAAATGGGATTTTAAAATAATTTTTGGATAAAGTTCTGGAATATGACTGATGTTGTATGATGGAACTTAGCTATTTCTCAACAAATTATGTTAAAATTAGACATGTGCGTTGGAAATGGGATTCTAACATGATTTTTGGATGAAGTTCTGGAATGTGGCCACGTATGATGGAACTTGCTTATTTTTAAAAAAATTATGATGAAATAAGACATGTACATTGGAAATAGGATTTTAAAATGATTTTCAGATGAAGTTGTTAAGTGCGACGGAGCTTGCCTATTTCTCAAATGATTATGATGCAATTTGATATGTGCGTACGATGGAACTAGACGGAAGAATGGTACTACGATGGAAGTACGATGGAACTTGCCTATTTCACAACCGATTATGATAAAATTTGACAAGTGCGTTGGAAATGGGACGTACTGGAATATGATGAACCAATCATAAGCAATTATGATGAAATTCGACTTGCGCGTTGGAAATGCGATTCTGAAATAATTTTTTGATGAAGATCTGGAATTTGGCCAAATATTATGGAACTTACCTATTTCTTAATCAGTTATGATGAATTTCGGGTTTTGCATTGGAAATTAAGTTACCGTACACCGATATACATATAACAATACCGAATGATCGAATAGGATTATTATTTGGGACCGACACGCCCCGGTTACAGACACCAATGCGATCGATAGTTAGTAAGATATTAGTACAATATATAGTAAATATTAAATAGGTTAGCTCAAGACAGCACAATCTAGCTACTTTATTAGGAGATCCTTTCTTTGCCATCCAGGGCCGGATACTCGGGACTCCTTAAATTTACAACAAGCCTTAAAAGAAAAGTTATTATTAATGTTGTAATTTCACTCCTAACTGCATTTCATTAGTTAACCTAATATAATAATTAGGAAAAATTTAAAATAACAATCTACATTTCCTTATTCATGGTCCTTTTTATACCCAATTAAATAATTATTACTTACTGTAACAAGAATTAACATAAACATTAAACTATTTAAACATAAAATTTAACTTAAAACTAATCATTAATTTCCTATCAATTTTATAAAATGATTTAAATGATAATGGTACAGCACCACAACCCCTAGAATTATCAATAATTCAATTAGGTACTATAAGTAGGTATATCAAGAATCAACAAATAAAATTAATATAAAAAATCCCAGGCAACTCTGAAAACTAAATTTAATTAATACACCACCATAATACCAAATTTTATTATTTAAATGAATAAATATTATAATAGGATCTTCAGTATTCCCGGGTACACATCGAACAACCATTTACACGTCCCCAAACCTACGGATAAGATATGATTATTAGTTGGGCCAGAATCAACTTGTTTACAGTCTCATGATTAGATGCTCGTTCCTCTGTAATCCAATGCCAGAACTCAGGATTCTTTGAATCTAAATCAGGACATTTTTTTTTTTTTTTTTTTTTTAATTTAAAATAAATTTTATTTATTTATTTTATGTAATTACAATCTAGTCTCCTGGACTAATGAGCAATTTGTTTCTGACTTAATTTACTAACTTAAATTAATCTATGGATTCTTCCCATTGGCTTTCCATAGTGTTTGGTAAATTAAAGTAAACCACATCTTTGTAGTGGATTTTAGATCAGCATAATGCTGCTTAAACTGACAATCACACCAGCTCAAAAGGTTTGGTTCTTTTAAGTCTGCGAACTAAATTCGTGATGCTTAGGAGCTGAGTTGCCTCAATGTTCACATGTTGGCGGAGCCTTTCTTCGTGTCTCTGTGCTTTTTCCTGGATTTCATTTAAGATGAGGTTCATTTTAAGGTCCCTATGAAGGTCATTGTTCCTGACATACCAAGGTGCATCAACGATGTTCCTTAATACCATATTCTGAAATCTTTGGATGATATTTACGTTGCTCTGTTTGGTACAACCCCAAAGCTGAATACCATAAGTCCAAATCGGTTTCAATATTTGCTTATAAAGTAGAAGCTTGTTGTATGTTGATAAAGAAGGGTTCCTTCCCATCAGCCAATACATTTTTCTGTATTTAAGTCTTAATTCTTCACTTTTCTTCTTGACGTGTGCTTTCCATCGTAGTTTAGCATCCAGGGTCATGCCGAGATACTTAGCTGTGTTCGCATGCGGTATTATTTCCCGATTTATGGTAATCGGAATATGTTCGATTCGTCTGTTTGTAAAGTTGATGTGAACTGATTTAGCTTCATTTAGTTTTATTCTCCATCTTTTTGTCCATTTATATATTTGAGTTATAGCTGATTGTAACTTCTGTGTTGATTCTTCGTTGCTTTTTCCAACAGCTAAGATTGCCGTATCATCTGCAAAAGTTGCCACTGTGTTGTTTTCTAATGTAGGAAGATCATAAGTATATAGTAGGTATAAAACCGGCCCTAATACACTGCCCTGTGGAACTCCTGCATTGATTTCTTTCAATTCAGAAAATGTATCATCTAACTTAATCCTGAAGAACCTATCTTTCAAGTATGATTCTAGTATCTTAGCAAATTGCATTGGTAGAAGATTCCTTAACTTGTGGTTAAGTCCTTCATGCCACACTCTATCAAACGCTTGTGCAACGTCTAGAAATACTGTTGAACAGACTTTTTTCTCCTCTAATGCTTTCTCAATTATACTGGTAATTCTGTGTACTTGATCAATTGTTGAGTGTTGGTTGCGAAAACCGAACTGATGATTTGGGATCAAGTTTTTACTTTCGATTATCGGATTTAATCTTTTTACCAGAAGCTTCTCAAAGAGTTTGGACATGACTGGCAATAGCGAAATTGGCCTATAAGACGATGTTATGTGTGGTGGTTTCCCAGGTTTTGGGATCATAATTACTTCTGCAATTTTCCATAAGCTTGGTACACATTTGATTCTAAATGCTTCATTTATAAGATTGGTGAGTTTCACCAGAGCTTTCCTTGGCAGTTCTTTTAAGATTTCTGCAGTAATAAGATCGTACCCAGGAGCTTTTTTCGTATTCATATTAGCTGTTATCTCACGCATGACTTCTTTTGGTGTTGTGGGTAGGATTTCTGTACTTTCTTGCACAGCTTGTTCAGTTATTATCTCGGCTTCCAACGTTTGGTCTTCATGTGGCTGGAATATTTTTTCGAGGTGTTCGGCAAATTCTCGAGCTTTGTCTTCATTATTTCTAGCCCATTTCTCACCTGCTATTTTTATTGGGGGAATCTGCATTATTGGTCTTTTGATTCTTTTGGTTGCTTTCCAAAGAGAATAATCAGTACTGTTATCATTAGTTAATTTTCTTAAATAGTTGCTGATTGATTCATCTTTCAATTCTTTGATCTCTCTTCTTAATTGTTGAGTGAGGTTGTTCAAATGAGTTTTATCTTGGGGGGCCCTTGTTTGTTGACATACTCTTCTCGCTCTTCTTTTTTCTGCGAGGAGTTCCCTAATTTCCATAGGGTAGTTGTTTCCCTTGATTTTCGTTTTAATTTCAGGAGTATTTTCCCAAGCTGATTGCTGTATATCGTTTACAAATTTGTGAACTTCTTTGTCTAATTGTTCTTCAGTCTTTAATGGAACCATTAAGTTAATTTTTTCTTCTAGCGATAGTCTAAAGCATGCCCAATTAGTGTGATTATTTACTAGGAAAGGGTTTCTTTCTTTCTGAATGATTTTTTCACTTAACGTTAGAAGTATTGGTGAATGATCAGAGTTTAAGTCGTGGCTTTCATCTACTTGTACATAATTTACAGATATGTTCTTTATTATAAAGAAATCAATCAGATCTGGCACTTTATTTGGATCAGTTGGCCAGTAGGTTGGTTTTCCAGTTGAGAGGGCTTCACAACTGCATTTTCTGATAGCTTTTAGGAGTTCTTTACCCTTAGTTGTTGTTAATCTGGATCCCCAGTGGACATTTTTTGCATTAAAGTCTCCTCCAAAAATCAGGACATCAAAAATTATTATTATTATTAATGCTTTAAGTTTACTAATCTTGTTGACATAATTAAGATAAACAAAAATCAATATCTACTAAATTTATTATTTATATACTTCATAAAACTTCAACTCCTTTTCTAGACATATTACCCTGCAAAATCAAGCCCGCAAAGTAAGTAAAATAATAAAACAATGATAGAAAACTAAAACAATAATTTCTTAAAAATTTTATCTGCGTACCATATCAGTAAAAATAACATTTTTATATTAAAACTGTAACCTAAACTTCAATAAATCCATTAAGTTAATTAATTAAGTTCAATATATTTAGCATCACGATTTCACGATATATTTAGCATCACTCTTTGTTTTGTTGTTGTTCGCACATTACAAGACAAACACCAACAATATATAGTCCATTTCCTTGATAGAATCTGTGTAAAGAGCGAATGAGACGGCTGTATAAACATATTGTTGGTTTTGTTATATATCATGTTTCAATCATATATTTGTGTCGATTGTACATAAAATAAAAACACAAGAACATATACAAATGTGCGTAAAAATTAAATCTAATATGAAATTAACTACGGCGTATGTCTATTTAAGTTAAAATCCATTTTAATACTATCCAATTATTAGATTTTAGTAATTGAAATTGAATTTCTTGTACAATCATACAAAAGACAAAATTATGCACTTAAGCAAGAAATCAAGAATTTTAATTTCTTTATCCATAAATATAAAACATTGCCTGATAAATGCATCCCGGTGGAATGCATTTTTCAAAATTACATTTTAATTATTATTTCACTACACTTTTATTATTGTTTCACTAAAATGGAATTTAATTAAAATTAAAATGTATATACATATGTATATAAAGTATATACATACATAACACTACATAAATAAAACAAATATAAAGATTGAAGAGGATTGAAAAAAACACGTCTATCCTCTTTGACGAACATTTGTTCACCACCGTGTGGGATAGTATGAACTCATTTGGGAATAAATTGATTTTGATGTTGGTAATTGCGAATTTGAACTTAAAAATCTATACTTCGTCTCTTACCGGGTAGAGTTAGTGAACAATTTTGGTTTGATTTGGATTTATCCTTTGAAATCAACATGTCTTTATGAATTCGTCAATGAATTTTGTTTAGTTTTATATTGAAAATGATTATTTCAGAACAAGCCAGTATTTTTTACATAAATTTTGCTTAATTAAATGACATTTGTGTATATTATATACATATATATATATTTGCATTAATTCATTCAAAATTAAAATTTAAAACAACGATGACGTCAACTAAATGCTATAAAGAAATATCGCCGGTGATGGTGCAAAAGTGATTTTCTACAAAATTACTCAAAATATTTTACATTATATTTGTGACAGCAACACGTTCAATGTGAACAAATATTCAATTTTGTTAGGTCATTTTAGTATATCTACTAAGGTAAATTTGTTCGTTTTTCTCGCTTCCTGAAAAATATCTAAAACCTAGAAACAATCGATTGCATCGTCACCAGCGATATCTAACAATCTTCTTTTATGTAGATTTATTAAAAAGCGTATACTAAAAAACTAACTTATACCTATAAAGTACAAAAAAAAATTAAACAACAATAGTTCCTAACTATGTGCTAGAAATTATAGCAATAATCGTTACACTTGATCGTCAAAAAAAATTTCATAAACAAAATGTTCACAAAGATGTTGGAAAAGTTGTAAAGGGACCCATCTGTCGTGTTTTTTAAAATTCCTGTTAGAACTGCATCGTTCAATATTTTTTCAAATATTGTTATTTTATTGATGAGAGTACACATTGATGAAAGTAATTATGAAAAGCCGGCCGCGGCTGGCTCTGCTATAGTCCATCCTGTGAACCCAATTTTTTCAATATATTGTCGATTGTTCGCAGCTTTATTTCGCTAACTGATCGAAGAATGTTTCCGTCAAGTGTTTCAATTGTTTGTGGATTGTAGGAGTAACAACAGTCCTTAATAGTCCCCATGAACTTTCTTTAGGAATTTCCTTAACCGGCTGAAGGGGGGGGGGGGGTATTTTATTTTCACCAACAATTATTATCAAGTTTCGCAACACAGCCCTCACTTTGAAAATATTTTTGTATTTCGCAGTACCGTTCAGGCATAAAACGATCCTTTTCTTACTGTGGCGGTTTAACACTACATGGAAATAGTAGATTATATGCCGAGGCGGAAAGTATTCCATTCGAGTAGCCCCGAGATGCACTAGTTTTCGAGACGGGAATTGTACTTTTCGCCGGGGTTTGTATACTATTTTATTCACAATCACGCAGGCGTTTAATAAAAACGCAAGCAACATTACAACATAAATAGAAACAAATTGTGAAATTAGAGGTGTTCCTGTGTCTAATAATGAGTATTTATTCAAAATACTTTTTGCTATTTCGAATAAAATTCAATTTGACCTAGACAAAATAAATATTAAATATATTCACAGAACATTCTCGATAAAACAACCAAAACCAATTGTAGTTGAATTTGTAACGAAATTTATCAGAAATAATTTTCTGGAATGTGTTAAACTACATTGCAAACGTAGTAAAATATTTGCAAAGGATATAGGTTTAATCATTACTACTTCAGAAATATTTAATGTTGAGCACATTTATTCATGGAAAAAGAAGTTGTTAAAGAACGGCGCAGTGGTTAAAGCTGCGGCGTTTGGATCGGGAGGTACCGGGTTCGAATCCCGATAGGGGCGGGATGCAAAAGGGATTTTTCATCATCTGATTACGATCGGTGATGACGATGAACACAACTATGACCCCCTGTTGAGAGTGCAGAATCCATGGGCCGACCCACCTTTCATGTCAGCACTATAGGTTGGCATGAAGCAATGCAATGTGCAGGTGGTTTATACAAAGCGGGTCTATAGCCGTACGTCCTCGATTTGGCTAATACTGCGTAAAGTAGGACGGTAAAATTAACTGCGAAAGAGTTGGGAGTGCCTCGAGCCCCAGAAAAGATTGCATAGTTTTTAAAAAAAAAAAAAAAAAAAAAAAAAAAAGTTGTTAAAGGAGTGTAAAAACTTAAAACGGACTACAATTTCAAGCATGTTTGGTAAAATTTATTGTAAGCGGGAAGATGTTAGCAAGTCAGTTAAAATTAGTTCATTTGATGAGTTGGTTTTATATCGAGAGGGTTTGAGTGGTAATTCAAAGATTACTGCCGATAAAGATGCTTCTGCTGAAGGCCGTGTTTGTTTGGGGAATGCCGAGGGATCTGACTCGACCCGGTTACAGACACCTAAGCGATCGATCGTTAGTAAAATTGTTAGTAAAAATAGTCAGCACAGCACAACATAATTTTTAAACTACAGCTTATTCACTAATTAAAGATCCTGGAGAGTTTATTCAAGCTAAAATTTAATTCTGAAACTAAGGATTAAGTTTAATCCCCATAATAATGATTAATTCTGGAACAATGTAATATTCTGAAAATTGAATTATTTATTAGCAAATTAAGGAAGAGAAACCTTTAAATATTCTTTAAACTAAATTAATTAATAGACATTAATGAGCAAAACACAATATCTTATATTACAAAAATTAACGTTTTATGAAATCGCATATGGAAACTTTCCCAATTCTAAGCTAAAAACTCTAAAATCATATTTAAATTCATAACTAGTGTGAAGTTTATGACAAATAATTATGACAAAATATAAAAACGCGTTAGTGTTAGTAAATATAAAACCTAACAACAGCCGAATAAAAAAAAAGGAATTAGAAAAACTAAAATCATTTTAGTAAATGTTAACACAGATCAGCGTATGCCATCATATATTGTATGTTTTAAGGATGTTTTGGATAAAATTAAATATTTGCGTGCCGTTTCAAACAGTTTAATGAATTTTTTAAAATTACTCTACTCAAAAAAAAGGTGAATGTGTGCGTTTGGTGGCCTTTGACACGCAATCGTAGAAATGGCTACGCGTATCTGAGTGTGCCATCGTATTGTATGTCCCTTTAGGGATGTGTTAGGTTGTACGAAATAATTGCGCGACCCGTCAAAGGGTTTTTATGAATTTTTTAAAATTACTCTACTCAAAAAAAAGATGAATGTGTGCGTTTGGTGGCCTTTGACACGCAATCGTAGAAATGGCTACGCGTATCTGAGTGTGCCATCGTATTGTATGTCCCTTTAGGGATGTGTTAGGTTATACGAAATAATTGCGCGACCCGTCAAAGGGTTTTTATGAATTTTTTAAAATTACTCTACTCAAAAAAAAGGTGAATGTGTGCGTTTGGTGGCCTTTGACACGCAATCGTAGAAATGGCTACGCGTATCTGAGTATGCCATCGTATTGTAAGTCCCTTTAGGGATGTGTTAGGTTATACGAAATAATTGCGCGACCCGTCAAAGGGTTTTTATGAATTTTTTAAAATTACTCTACTCAAAAAAAAGGTGAATATGTGCGTTTGGTGGCCTTTGACACGCAATCGTAGAAATGGCTACGCGTATCTGAGTGTGCCATCGTATTGTATGTCCCTTTAGGGATGTGTTAGGTTATACGAAATAATTGCGCGACCCGTCAAAGGGTTTTTATGAATTTTTTAAAATTACTCTACTGAAAATAATGTGTGTAATAAAATTAAATCCAAAAAATGGTATAAAATAAAATTTTCAGCATTAGTATATAATGATTTTTTTTCACTTGTTTTGTTTTAATACTTTCTCAAACTTCGTGTTATTCACATCGTGCTGTGTTTAGAGTATTATTATCGTGTTTTTTTCTTGTGTACCTTAAAAATTGTTTTTAAAACTATATATCGACCTTCGCTTTCATTTGGACTTCCTTTAAAACTACATACATACATATTTTGATTTGATTGAATACAATTTTTATATTATTGACCACTGCTTTCATTTGTATATTCTGTTGTATCGGTTCTAGTTATTGTTAAAATATTACCTGTTTGCAGTTAATAATTGTAATTTATAGTGCAGGTGTTACAGATTCTGCATTCCAATTTTAATACAATATGTCGAATAAGCATACGAAGTATAATTACAAGAAGAAAAAGAATTATATTACCGCACTATCACTGACAACTGCCCTAAAAGATTTGAACTTTAAAGGTGAAATTTTGACTAGGGCTGACGGATTTCACATGAAAACCCTGTGCGAAACATTAGGTGTAAAAAATTCAGTTCGTAATCGTATAAAACTTTGTTTAATTTGGCGAAAAACATTTAACAAAACATTTAAATTATCGGAAAATGTTACAAAAAAAGAAAATTGCACTATTGGTAATCTGAATAATATATCTGCAATGTCTATATTAAACTCAGAATCTGGAAATCCTATATTAAACGAAATATTAATTGTTGTTCCCCATCAGGAAGAATTAGTTACACTCGGTTTGAACATCGATAATGACAATTTTATCGAAATCGAAGGATACCCGGAACTCTTCACACAAGAAGTTAGTTCCAGTAACAAGAACTTGAATGTACCATTAAAGTGGATTTTCCATTTAGAAATATCTCTTAATTCTTCAAATGAATTAAATTCCAAAGAGGCGATCAGGCAAGCGGTTTCGAATGGATTGATTAATTCAAAAAATTCGTGTGTAGTCTCCTTCGATACAATTCGACGTCGAAGTACATTTCAAAACAACATTATTGTCTACGGTCGATGTAAATATTCTACACATCTTCAACGTTTTAAATTTATTATTGATCCTCAAAATAAAATGAACGTTTTTGTAACTGGAGAACAATGTATGACCCACGAAGGCAATAAAGTATTTCAACAAGTTCGGGGTAAAAGACGCACTCTTCTGAAAGAAAAACTAAGACACAAATATATACATTCTGTTGCTTTACCTTTGGCTGTTACATTATTACGAAGATCGCAACTAGAGCTGATTTTAAAATATGCGCCATTAATTATGTATTTGGACGCAACTGGTAGTGTAATAAGAAAACCGAAATGTCACCCGGAACACTACAGCAATAAAATATTGTATTATGCTTGTGTTGTAAAGATAGGAACAACAATTGTCCCAGTTGCTGAACTGATATCAAGCAAACACGACACTACGACTTTAATCCAATTTCTAATGAATTTTAAATCAGAAATGGCGCAGATTCCGAAATTGAATTACCCATTAATATATGTCGTAGATTGGACTTGGGCGTATATTCAAGCCATTCTCCATACGTTTAATAAAATGAGTGTATTAGATTACATGCATTACATATACATTTGTATGGATAACAATAAAGGTCCAACCAAAAGTACGGTATCGGTATTTACCTGTTGCACCCATTTTGTGAATATTATAGCGAGACAGATTAAAAAGAAAATTCCTCAAGCTAGAACAAGCCTAAAAAATTTTATTTTAGATATATTTTGTCTTATATTAAATTGCGACACACTGGATAAGACATATGCTTTGTTTGAAGTATACTGTATTGTATGTACACATCAATATAATACCGAAGCTGTAAAGCAATCATTTAGTCAATTTACTTCTTTTGCGCGAAATATTTACGCCCAAGAAAATAGCACTAAAACCGATGAAGTAGATTTCCAAGAAGTTGAAGCGAGTAACTATACATTTGAAAATGAGAAAGCTCATTACTCAAAAAGTCCTTTCTACAAAAAATTCCTCAATTTATATGAAAATACACAATCTGAAAAACAACACGAGCAACCAGATTTGCCAGAAAATATTTTTTTTTGCCCGGAATTTGTTCTGTTTACAATGCAGCGGTATTTTGCTTACCTTCCGCTTTGGAGTACCTGCTTCTCCAAATATATAAAATTAGATGGTCGCATGTCCAACTCTAATGCGGAGTTGTGGTTTAATCACGTCAAACATATTTACTGTGAAAAGAAATACATGAGAATTGGGAGGTTCGTGGCTTTAATGAAACATAAGTCCGAGCTTTTGGTAAATTCTATAGCTGTTACCGACGCATTGAGGCCAACGCCAAAATCTCGAAAATATTTAGACTCGTTCAATTCGGATGAAGAGCCAGACGACCTAAAAAATTCCGAAAATTGGAATAAAAAAGTACGTGTATATGAGTCTCCAAAACATATCGGCAAACGCGTTTTAAAAAGATATTCCGCAAAAGAATTGTTCACATTATCTACCACTGAAGCTGACTTTTTCACAGTTGCGCCGACGACCAAACCGCTATTAATCAATGGATTTTCTTTTACAAATGAAAGTAATGTGAAAATTAACGTTTATTCGACCTGTGGATTCGATTCATTAATACAAATAATTACTACAGTTTTAGCAGATTATAAGCATTTAACTTCTAAAGTTAACGGAATTGACACAGAATTCTTTAATTTCTTAGAGCACTTTTTAAAATATGGAGCGGTTCGTTCAACATATATTTTACGAACTTATTTGATTTTAAAGTGTTTTAATATAACAAATTTGTCTACAAATGTCGAGCAAAGCTGTGTTTGTAATATTTCAAAATTCATCAAATATTTTTTATCCCGTTCCATTCAATTATACTATAATTGCCCAAAATGCTTCAAACCACACGAAAAAGACAGTTTTTACATCCCAATTGACTACGTTAATTTCAAAGAAAGAGATCTTAAAACAATTAGAGATTCGTTTAAATTTTACGGTTCAAACTGCACTAATTGTAAATCGCCAATCGAAAATCCTGATGAACTACAACTTAAGACTCGGAATGGGTTCGCTGTAGTAGACGTTCAACCACTGCTTCCCAATACAAGGTACCATATCAAAATAAACGAAATTCAATCAGAGCTGAATTTTGGGTCCACTAAGCTGGTATTAATTGGTATTATTCACTATCAACATGCGAACAGTCGCGGTTTGTAGGGACATTATACCGGATTCATAAAAAGAAAAACCGGATCGTGGGAAATCCATGATGATCTATCCGAATCCATTATGGACACTAACGCGGAAACTAGAATTAACCCCGCATCTTTAATTTACATTGACAGTCGTCCGCAAAATGTCATTTAATTTGCTAAGGAACCTGAAATCAGGATTGACAAGAAGTTTACAAATTAGGACACTTTCGATTTTAAAAACCATTATTAAAAAGCAGTTCAACGGGCCATGCAAAAATTCATCTAACACCTAAAAACTAAAGATTATTTTATAATCAGATCTACTCAATAACAGTTGTATCTACACAACTGTTGTATCTACACAAAACATCCCTAAAGGTACATACAATACGATGGCATACTCAGATACGCGTAGCCATCTCTACGATTGCGTGTCAATGGCCGTCAAACGAACACATTCACCTTTTTTTGAGTAGAGTAATTTTGAAAAATTCATAAAAACCGTTTGACGGGTCGCGTAAATATTTCATATGACCCAAAACATCCCCAAAGGTACATACAATACGATGGCATACTCAAATACGCGTAGCCATCTCTACGATAGCGTGTCAATGGCCGTCAAACGAACACATTCACCTTTTTTTTAGTAGAGTAATTTTGAAAAATTCATAAAAACCGTTTGACGGGTCGCGCAAATATTTCATATGACCCAAAATATCCCCAAAGGTACATACAATACGATGCCATACTCAGATACGCGTAGCCATCTCTACGATAGCGTGTCAATGGCCGCCAAACGAACACCTTCACCTTTTTTTGAGTAGAGTAATTTTGAAAAATTCATAAAAACCGTTTGACGGGTCGCGTAAATATTTCATATGACCCAAAACATTTCCAAAGGTACATACAATACGATTCCATACTCAGATACGCGTAGCCATCTCTACGATTGCGTGTCAATGGCCGTCAAACGAACACCTTCACCTTTTTTTTAGTAGAGTAATTTTGAAAAATTCATAAAAACCGTTTGACGGGTCGCGCAAATATTTCATATGACCCAAAATATCCCCAAAGGTACATACAATACGATGGTATACTCAGATACGCGTAGCCATCTCTACGATAGCGTGTCAATGGCCGTCAAACGAACACCTTCACCTTTTTTTGAGTAGAGTAATTTTGAAAAATTCATAAAAACCGTTTGACGGGTCGCGTAAATATTTCATATGACCCGAAACATCCCCAAAGGTACATACAATACGATGCCATACTCAGATACGCGTAGCCATCTCTACGATTGCGTGTCAATGGCCGTCAAACGAACACCTTCACCTTTTTTTTAGTAGAGTAATTTTGAAAAATTCATAAAAACCGTTTGACGGGTCGCGCAAATATTTCATATGACCCAAAATATCCCCAAAGGTACATACAATACGATGGCATACTCAGATACGCGTAGCCATCTCTACGATAGCGTGTCAATGGCCGTCAAACGAACACCTTCACCTTTTTTTGAGTAGAGTAATTTTGAAAAATTCATAAAAACCGTTTGACGGGTCGCGTAAATATTTCATATGACCCAAAACATCCCCAAAGGTACATACAATACGATGTCATACTCAGATACGCGTAGCCATCTCTACGATTGCGTGTCAATGGCCGTCAAACGAACACCTTCACCTTTTTTTTAGTAGAGTAATTTTGAAAAATTCATAAAAACCGTTTGACGGGTCGCGCAAATATTTCATATGACCCAAAACATCCCTAAAGGTACATACAATACGATGGCATACTCAGATACGCGTAGCCATCTCTACGATAGCGTGTCAATGGCCGTCAAATGAACACTTTCACCTTTTTTTGAGTAGAGCAATTTTGAAAAATTCATAAAAACCGTTTGACGGGTCGCGCAAATATTTCATATGACCCAAAACATCCCAAAAGGTACATACAACATGATGGCATACTTAAATACGCGTATCCATCTCTGCGATAGCGTGTCAATGGTCGTCAAACCCGTAGTTATTTTAATTATATGCTTAAACTGTTGTTAGTTTTTTTTTGTACAGCGTTACACTTTTACTAATACATTCACATATTTTGTCATTTGTCATAAACTTCACGTTAACAAATTCATAGCGCTTGTTTCATTAGTTACCGTTATCATGTAGATGGTTAATTAATTGTTTAGATACTGCAGCTAGATTTAAAAATAAAAAGTTAAAAATATATATTTAACCATAAAATTAATTTAATATGTTCCGAAGATTGTAAGAGAATTCAATCCAGTTTCGAACTGATGAGCTTATGATTATGAAAAAAATCAATCCTCTCATCAGGCCGCGGCGACTGGACTTTAGAAATTACAAGAATTAATTAACATTCAACAAAAATTAAAAAAGTAAAATTAGCGTTCACAGCTTATGTGATTGTTGTGAAGAAGAAAAAATTGTAATTGAATTTATCTGTATTAGTACGATTCGCTAGTACATAAAGCACAGGACATTCTGTATATATAGAATGTAAATTGTGGTATAGTCAGTCCAGTCGCCGCGGCCTGATGAGAGGATTGATTTTTTTCATAATCATAAGCTCATCAGTTCGAAACTGGATTGAATTCTCTTACAATCTTCGGAACATATTAAATTAAAAATTAAATTAATAGAATTCTGTCTATTAGCCGGTTTTCGTTGAATTACCGTTCGTAAATACTAAAATGTTTCTACGTGTTAATAAAAAAAAACACATTTAAAAATTGTCGTAAGACCGGTAGCATATTTAGAAATTACAAAAATTAATTAACATTCAACAAAAATTAAAAAAGTAAAAACATAAAATTAAACTTAAACTAATCAGCAATTTCCAACAGCTCTAGAAAAAAGGAAATTTATAATGTTGAAGTTAATTATTTATAAAATTATATAATATAATTTAAAAATTGATTATATTACGACGCAAAAATGTCTAGAATATCAATAATTTAGTTAAGTACTACATAGGATATTGTCTAAGATTCATCCGAGTGATTCCTAAAAATGAAAGAATAATAAAAAAAAAGAAACAAAGAATCACTTTTAAACATTTTTTAAAAAAAAAAAAAATTTTTTTTTTGAAGCGGAGTGACATATATAATAACAATGTATATTGCAAAAAATTACCTGTAGATGATCTTTACAAGATCGAAACTAGTTGTAATTTTAAATAAATAAAAGTAAATAAATTCAAAAATAAAAAGTTTGGTTTTTTTATTTTTAAGTAAGTGAAAACTGTTGGTGTTTTGTGATTATACGAAATAATATTAATTATATAAAGAATCACTTGATCACTCATTAAATAATCATATCAACTTTTTTTTTTTTTTGCTTTTATTTTGATGTTATACATAGTACCTAAAACAAAACAATTTAAAATTAATGTTTATATAACTTTTATTTTATAAAATAATTATACTTATATTCAATTGTTGTATTATATCCATTTTTTTTGTGATTATTTCTTTGTGTACTAAATCTGGTAAACAAATTGTCAATATTTGCAATTTTGTGTGTATGTATATAAAAACAATGATGTACTAATTTATAGCGGAACGAACTCACTATAAAAAATTATATAAATTATCAAAGCTAGATGGATCTGCCCATCAAACAATTTTTTTTGTAACAATTATTATAAAAAGTAAAAAAAATAAATTTTTCACTTCTGCCAGTGACTTCTGCGAGATAAAGCCAACCTTTTATTTTTTTGGTAATGTGTGCAAGGTGAAAAAAAAATAAATTGTCAATTTAGAGTAAATGGTGAAACCAACCAAAAGTTAGAAAGGACATACAGTGATTTTGTTTGTTACGGGAAAATTTATTTGTACAACAGAGATTTTGCATCTTTTTGTTTACGGCCTTGCTTATACTTGGAAACGGAGATACAACACATTGGAATTGGTGCTGGACTTTGGTATTGCATTTTTTTTGAACAGCGAATACAATTTTTTTATAATAGAAAATCGCAACCGAGTCCATAGGTTTTACATGGTCCTTCGAGCCGGATTTTATTCCACATCAATCGCGGAACAAGAATCGTGAGTAAAAACATTGTTTATGTAATTTAGAATAAACTAAAAAAAAAAAAAAAAAAAAAAAGATTCGAGAAAATTCTAAACGCGTTGAAAATTTGTGTCGTGATTTTGGTGGAAAACACGTGTATTTATAAGCTCACAAAATGGCGGAATCTAGAGTAGTGAAACGTCTGTTAAGAAGCCTAGAAGCCATTAAAATTCAAGCATCTATATTCAACGAAGACACTAGAATAAGCGAAATCAAAGCTTGTCTTGCTTTATTAATAGACGAGTGGAAAGAATTCCAAGCCCTCGAAAAGTTTCAAAAGTGCAAATTTGATGATTCGCTTTTAGATTCAGTGGACAAAATTGAGAATACACATTTTGAATCAAAACAAAAATTAATAAAATTAGAAAAATTGCACGAAGAGAATAACTCTAACCATGGAAATCATTCTATGGACGAACTCGTGTTAAACCAAACAAATTTTTTACATGAAATCTCTAATCTAAACAAAAGAGAAAGTGATGTGCGATTACCTCGTGTCAACATACCGGTATTTAATGGTAATTATGCTGAATTTCCTTCATTTTGTGACCTTTTTGAAGCGTTAATACACAACAACAAAAATATCGCGAAAGTTCACAAATTGCAATATTTGAAGGGACTTCTCAAAGGGGACGCTTATAATTTGATTAGCCACATTACAATTACTGAAGCGCATTATGACGACGCATGGGATAAGGTGAAGACGAGATACAACAAGCAAAGACACGTGATTCATTCATTAATAAAGCAGTTTATGTTACAACCCAACTTATCCCAAGGTTGCTCAAAATCACTGCGGGATCTAACTGACACATCGGATGAAGTTCTCAGGGGCTTGAGAGCATTAGGAGAAAGGGCCGAGGCACGTGATCCATGGCTAATTCATATATTGGTGAATAAGCTTGATGATGATTCTAAACAAGCATGGGCACATGAGATGGCGAATGAAAATTTCCCTACATTAGAACAATTGTTTAAATTTTTAAATAAAAGAAGTGATGCACTAGAGAGCCTCAAATCGATGTCAAAACCAAAAGCTAATATACCAAAAAGAATTAATGCTTTAGCAACGCAGGTCTTTAAAAATGTATGTCCATTATGCGCGGGTGATCATTACTAAATGTGAGAAATTTATAAAATTATCAGTTCCGGAACGAAAACAATGTGCTGCGGAGAAAAAATTATGCTTCAACTGCCTGTCACCAACACATCAGTCAATAGTGTGTAGATCGCGGTATAATTGTAAGCTATGCAGACGTAGACACCATGTGACTTTACATCCTGTAACTGAAGAAACAGATAAAAAAATACAGAGATCGAAGATGTCAATGCGGCTAATCGACCAACAACCACTTCCCTCAGCGCCATAATGAAACCGAGATATTCCAGATATGATCAGTTGCAATCTATTCTACCAACAGCGATCGCTTTGTGCGAAGATAAAGATGGAAACATGCACAGGTGCCGGATATTATTGGACTCAGGATCACAATCCTCATTTGTATCTGAGTCGTACTTACAACGATTACGATTACAGCGACAGAAAGCAAATATAAACATCATTGGAATAACATCTGGTTCTGTAAAATCAAAAGGGAAAACGACTCTAACATTGCAGTCGATATATAATTCCAAATCGCGAATTGAAATCAACGCATTAATAATTAATCAATTGCCATCAAATATACAAAGCTACGAAATCAATGATAAACAAAACCAAATTTTGAAGGGCATGGAACTAGCCGATCCTGATTTCCAGAAAGCAGCATCGGTAGACATACTGTTCGGGGCAGATAAATTCTTCTCTATCTTAGAAAATGAACGGAAACAATACGATTCAATCATCTTACAGAAGTCCGTTTTTGGATGGATAGTAGCTGGGCAACCTGGATCAGTACATTATCTTAGTTCTCCAAGCTATATGACATTTAATGTACAATTGGATGTAGATCTTGACAAAATATTGCGACAATTTTGGGAGATGGAGACGGGAAATGATATACGGTCACCGGAAGACGTCGAATGCGAAGAATTCTTCATCAAAACACATAAAAGACGAGAGGATGGGAGATATATTGTCAAACTTCCATTTTAAAAATCAATAGGAGAACTGGGAAATTCGTTGACGATAGCAACGCAACGTTTCTTATCGTTAGAACGTAAATTATCGAAAGGCAAAGATTTGCAGAATCAGTACATTGAGCAAATACGAGAGTATATAGAGATGGGACATTTAGTGGAAATCGATCCAACACAATATAAATGGCGTGAAGACAACTTGTATTATTTACCTCATCATTCAGTAGTAAAGGAAACCAGTGATACTACAAAGATGAGGATAGTGTTTGACGGTTCTAGTAGAAGTAGCAACGGAATTTCTTTAAATAACAAATTGATAGTCGGACCGACAATTCAGCCAACATTATGGTCCACCTTGGTCAGATTTAGAAGTAACAAAATTGCGCTGATTGCCGATATAGAGAAGATGTATCGACAGGTTATTGTCTCCCCTGATGACGTGAATTACCAGCGAATCGTGTGGCGAGAAAATCATGATCAAAAATTACGGCATTACCAGTTGACAAGGGTGACGTTTGGTTTGGCTTGTTCCGCATTCTTGGCGATACGTGTACTCCAGCAGTTGGCTAATGATGAAGGCGATGTAAATACTAAACAACATATAATCGAAAAATTTTATGTTGATGACTTCCTATCCGGCGCTGCAGATGTAGAAAGTGCAATCAGTCTAAAGGAAAACATGATCCGTGTATTAAAAAGGGGTGGGTTTTGCTTACGAAAATGGAAATCTAATCATCAAAGTCTATGCGATACCGAAAATAATACTGACACTACAAAACTGTGCAGTGTTCATAATCCCAAAATTTTAGTTCTTGGTCTGCATTGGGATCATGTCACCGATATATTAACGTTTCGAGTCAAACACGAGCAGGAGGGCGAAATTACAAAACGAAAAGTCATCTCAGAAACTTCCAGAGTCTTCGATCCCTTGGGATTTTTGTCACCTTCCATAATATTATTGAAAATCCTATTCCAAAAGTTGTGGCTCACAAAGATAGATTGGGATGATCGGCTGCCAGATAGCTATCAAAGAGAATACCAGATAGTGAGAAACGAATTCAAACATTTCGAAAAAATAAAAATCCAGCGTTTTACCAATTATTACGAAAATGTTCAAATACACGGTTTTGCAGATGCGAGCGAAGTGGCTTATTGTGCAGTGGTCTATAGTAGAGTCATCGACGACAGAGGACAAATAGCTACACATATTTTGGCATCCAAAACCAAAGTGGCTCCTATAAAGAAAATTTCTGTACCAAGATTAGAGTTGTGTGCAGCGCATTTACTAGTTAAATTGTTATATGCGGTGAGACAAACTATAACACCGAATACAAAGTGCTACGCGTGGACAGATTCAACTATTGTGTTAGCTTGGCTGTCAGCGCACCCGGCTAAATGGAAGACATTCGTAGCGAATCGGGTCAGCCAAATCCTGGAGAAATTCCCGAGACAATACTGGTCGCACGTCAAATCTGCCGACAATCCCGCTGACCATGGTTCAAGGGGTCTACCTCCAGATAGATTAGTGACAACGGAACAATGGTGGTATGGGCCGAGGTGGTTGAAACAAGCTGAACAATGTTGGCCCAATTCACAAATCGATTCAACCAAGGAAAAATCTATAGTGGATAAAGAATTAAATAAAGCGAAATTGCAATCATTTGCATTCCAAGTCAACATCGAGGAGAATTGGATAGATTCCATTGTTGAAAGAAAAAGTAGTGTCATAAAAATATATCGAATAGTGGCGTATGTAAAACGTTTTGTTAGAAACGCGAAAATCAAAAACACAAAAGACAGAATCAGAAACGAGTTAACAGCACAAGAAATAGAAGATGCTGAAGTTAAATGTGTTAAATGGGTTCAAGCAAAGGAGTACTATGAAGATATCAATTATCTGCGACGAACTAAAACGATAAAATGCGGTTCTAAATTGATATCCCTAGCACCATTTATAGATGCAATGTCTATATTGAGAGTGGGAGGTAGACTTACGAATGCGGACGAAGGTTACGACGTTAAACATCCTATAATCCTACCAGCTAAGCATATATATACCGAGAAGTTGATAATAGAAACGCATCATAAAAATCTACATGCCGGTCCTACATTAACAAATAACTTGATTCGTCAAAAATATTGGATAATAAACGGACGATCAAAAATAAGGTCGTTATTGAGAAATTGTGTGACTTGAGCAAAATATTCACACAAAACCAGCAGTCAACTAATGGGAAGTCTGCCACCAGAAAGAATTACACCTACGTTACCGTTCAAAAACAGTGGCATCGATTTCGCGGGGCCATTATATTTCGCAACAAAGAAAGGAAGGGGTGGAATAAATCCAATTAAAGGATACTTATGTGTATTCGTTTGTCTAGCGATTAAAGCCGTACATTTAGAACCTGTTAGTGATCTTACGAGTGCAGCTTTCTTGGCTGCATTGAAACGTCTTGTGGCGCGACGTGGTGTGCCTGCAAACATATACACTGATAATGGATCATATTTCATCGGGGCAAAACGAATATTGGTTGATGCCTGTAACATTATAAAAAATATTAACAGAGATTATATCGTTTCAGAATTTCTTAGTAGCAACAATATAACCTGGCATTTTATTCCACCTGCGGCACCTCATTTTGGTGGATTATGGGAATCCACGGTAAAATCTGTGAAAACACATCTTTTAAAATCCACAAAAGGTGTAAATCTGACATACGAGGAAATGGCTACACTTTTATGTCAGATCGAAAATATACTCAATTCACGGCCACTATGTGCAACATCCGACGGCGACAATTATGAGGTACTAACACCAGCACACTTTTTGATTGGCACTTCAACTGGGTCCGTTCCAGAAAAGTCAATTACAACATCGGATTCACTAGCGACTAGATGGCAGAGAATCCAAGCTAAAATTCAGATGTTTTGGAGCAAATATCGCATCGACTACATAAACAATCATCAACAGCGACATAAATGGCAAAAGGCGAGCAGTGAACTCCAAATCAATGACATCGTGCTAATAAAAGAGGACAACACTCCAGTGTGTAAATGGCCTTTAGGTCGAATTATCGAAACGCATCCCGGAAATGATGGTTTAGTGCGGGTGATAACCATAAAAACGTCAAGCACAACATTACAGCGACCAATAACAAAAATATGTAAGCTGCCTGTTGGTTAACGATGAGATCGTCAACGGTGGGGAGTATGTCTAAGATTCATCCGAGTGATTCCTAAAAATGAAAGAATAATAAAAAAAAAGAAACAAAGAATCACTTGATCACTCATTAAATAATCATATAAACTTTTTTTTTTTTTTTTGCTTTTATTTTGATGTTATACATAGTACCTAAAACAAAACAATTTAAAATCAATGTTTATATAACTTTTATTTTATAAAATAATTATACTTATATTCAATTATTGTATTATATCCATTTTTTTTGTGATTATTTCTTTGTGTACTAAATCTGGTAAACAAATTGTCAATATTTGCAATTTTGTGTGTATGTATATAAAACAATGATGTACTAATTTATAGCGGAACGAACTCACTATAAAAAATTATATAAATTATCAAAGCTAGATGGATCTGCCCATCAAACAATTTTTTTTGTAACAATTATTATAAAAAGTAAAAAAAATAAATTTTTCACTTCTGCCAGTGACTTGTGCGAGATAAAGCCAACCTTTTATTTTTTTGGTAATGTGTGCAAGGTGAAAAAAAAATAAATTGTCAATTTAGAGTAAATGGTGAAACCAACCAAAAGTTAGAAAGGATTTACAGTGATTTTGTTTGTTACGGGAAAATTTATTTGTACAACAGAGATTTTGCATCTTTTTGTTTACGGCCTTGCTTATACTTGAAAACGGAGATACAACACATTGGAATTGGTGCTGGACTTTGGTATTGCATTTTTTTTGAACAGCGAATACAATTTTTTTATAATAGAAAATCGCAACCGAGTCCATAGGTTTTACAGATATTGACAAATAAAGCTCAAAGAATTCTCCAGGTATCTCTGAAAACTAATTAAAATTAATAATTCACCATTATACCAATCTTTACTACTTAATTAATAGAATTTAACATATATAAATTAGTTAGTGACAAATAAAATAAAATAGTTATCACAAGACAATACAATTTCTACGCTACATACAAGCTGGATGTTTGGAGTTTCTGGATGCTGAGCGAGAAATGGCCGGTATTTCTGTAGCTCGTAGACGATCTAACAATTATATATACATAATTAATCAGCACATATTCTACACTTTTTCCAAGTTGGACGAGATCAAAATCGAAAACGCATGGATAATACTCGACAACGCTGCTATTCATAAAACAGCTAATATTCGGAACCTATTTGCAAACACCACACACATAGCTTGGTTTTTTTTGTCACCATATACGCCAATGTTAAACCCCATTGAAAATGAGTTGAAGAAAATCAAACTTTGATTGAAATTATTAATCCGTCTGTTCAAACGAGTACATTATCAGCATATATCTTCTATATTATTAAACGAGCAATAATTGCGGGTATGTATATATGTCCGCACGAAAAACTACTTCGAGACCGATTTCGTTGACGTAAAATGGCTATATGATGTCTTTTTGCATGAAAATGCGATTGAGTCTGGTCTCAAGTCTGCGAAAACTCTGTAAAGCCTTCAAATCTGGAAAAATTATCCAAATTTTACAGCGCCATCTCTAAAATGGTCAATTGTATATCGCTCATTTGCTACCACAATGGCATAACTCAAAATCGGTCGTTTTTGACTTATTTATAGAGAAATATCGGCTTTTTAATATAGTTAAAACTGATATAACGACACACCTTAAGCTATAAAGCTCACTACAAGCCAAACGGAAATGTCTCTCAAATTATAACATTTGTTATTTTTAAATTGTGTCATTGTTGCAGCAAATGAGCGATATGTATTGTGTATTTTTTTTTATAGAAAAGAATGTTTGATGATTTTTTTAAATAGTACAGCTGCGTAGTTAGCAGCATACGGAGTTGGGATGTATTTAATTTTTTTTTTATGATTTTTTTTTCATGGATGTCCATTTTTCAAAAATCACGACAAAAAAAAAAAATTTAAATTAATGTTGGATGATCAGCATATTTTTTTTAGGCTTTTCCCGACGAATTTTCCGAGTGGAAATTCGCGATTTTCTCGCATTTTCCGTGATTTTTCCGATATGATGTAAAAGGAAATTATTCTTAGAATATTTTTCTTCATCTGTATACCAAATTACAGAAAGATCTGACAAATTTTATCTTTCTCTATGTTGATACGTCACATTGTGTAAAGTACATATTATATAATTTAGTAGAATGCTCAAAACTTTTTATAATACCAAGTAATTTTTCGGCAAATTCCCATGCCGCAGTAGTCTAGGTGTTAGCGTTGTGGATTTTAAAATTTTAGATCGTAGTTCGAACCTCGAAAATTACATTTTTGAGATAAATTTTTTTTTCGTTTTTTTTTTCAAATTTATATGGCATGTATGATTGAATAATAATAAAAGATGAATGTAAAAGTTGTAAGCTACATTTAGGCTATTATAGTAAATTATTTGTGTTGCAAAGGCACAATTATGACATTTACGTTCACAAAAATCAAGAATTAACTACAAAAACTACATTTACATTTAAGTTACGGTAAATGTATGTATATCAGTAAACGTAGGTATAATTTGGGAAACTACATATATATATGTATTTAGGTGAAGGATCATTAATTCGAGCGAGAATCTTGAAAATTTATATGAAATCGATATTGAAATAATTTTCTGGAAATATTGGATTCAATTTTCAATTGTAGGATTTAATTATTCCAGTGATTTTCTTGACCAAAAAATCACGAAAATGAGTGGAAATTAAATCCTAATGATGTAAATTGAGGCTGGGATTTTTTTTTTTTTTTCAAATTAGATTTAGAAGAAATTTTCAAGATTTTCGCTCGAATTAAGTTTGTAATGTTTTCTCAAGTTATGTCTATACATTTACCGAAATAAGTACAATACATACATTTACAGTACCATATTATATATATTATTTTTGCAACAATAGATGCAAAGATTGATAAACGGTATTGTTTTTACCTTCAAAATATTCGGTATCATCGCTAATCGGAATATATTAGAATTGATTTTTACTGAATCCAGATAATTATCTTAATCGGGGATCAAATGATTCTTATACTGAGTTATTCATATACGACACTTATATTGCAGTAAATATTTCGACCGCTTTTACCAATGGTTAGCTAGCCAATCACAATATTACACAGATATCATTAATTTTCACTCGCGTCCTTAATCAATGTATACGTATATCGGTATAATTTGGGTGAACTACATACATATACGCATTTGGGTGAAGGATCATTAACTCGAGCGAAAATTTTGATAATTTGTTACATTGTGGTGGCAAAATTTTTCAGCAATATTTAGTATAGGGACATGGTCGTAAGCAGGCAAACTGACTAAATTTGAGTCGATCAAATCAAAAAGACTTACGCGTCGAAACAAGCGCCTTATAGATCATTTGATTTATATTGGTCGTAACAATAACACACACGTTGGCAAGGTTTGTAATCAAAATTATATCAACACTAGAGTTGCTGTAGATTCCGGCACCTAGTTTATTTATATCTTCTATATTATTAAACGAGCAATAATTGCGGGTATGTATATATGTCCGCACGAAAAGCTACTTCGAGACCGATTTCGTTGACGTAAAATGGCTATATGACGTGTTTTTGCATGAAAATGCGATTGAGACTGGTCTAATGTCTGGGAAAACTTTGTAAAGCATTCAAATCTGGAAAAATTATCCAAATGCCGCAACGCCACCACTAAAACCGTCAAGTCCATTGTCTATAGTATGGAAATAATGATGTTGCGGATTTAAATTTTATTAATTAAAATTTCAATAATTAGTACATACGTAGTCAACTAAAGTTATAAATTAAAGTGTAATTTTTTAATATTTTGATGAGTTTGTCCAATTTTATTGTTCAAAACACTAAGAAACGTTGCTTAAAAATTAGAGAATTTGAATATCATGTAGTGTAAATGTGTCCATAAAAATTGGCCAGAAAAATTGATTTTGTTAAAAATTGGTAAGGGGTTTTCGGGTGCTAGAAAGCGATTGCGCTGGGTGTTGATTTCGGGAAAATTTGTCTAGGGGGTTCTCCAGTGGGCCCGGGTGCTTTTTTGTTAATTTTGGCGAATTTGCTAAAAAATTAGTGAGCGGGGGTTTTCGGGTGCCAGGAAGCGATTGCGACGGGTCTTGATAATTTAGAAGGTGTTCTCCATTTGTGCCCAGGCCTTTTTTTAATTTTTACGATTTTGGTAAAAATTGGTAAGCTGGGGTTTTCGTGTGCCAAGAATCAATTGTGACCGGTCTTGATTTCGAAAAAAATAGTTTAGGGGGTTCTTCAGTGGAACTCGGGCTCCTTTGTAATTTTCACGATGTTGGTAAATATTGGTAAGAAGTGTTTTTAAGTGGTATAAGGTGATCCCCATTGGTCTTGATTTCAGGAAAATTCAGACTCCATTTTTATAGTTTTAATGATTTTGTTGAAAATTGGTAAGTATGTTTACCAGTCCAGAGTGTCATCCATTGGAACTTGGGTTTTTTAAATTTTAACTATTTTGTTAAAAGTTGATAAAGAGGGTTTTCGAGTGCCACGAAGCGATTGTGATGGGTATAAATTTTTGGAAAATTCGTTTAGGGGGTTCTCCAGTTGAGCCCGGGCTTCTTTTTTTTAATTTTTACATTTTTGGTAAAAATTTGTGAGCGGGTGGGTGCCAGACAGAGATTGCAATGGGTCTTGGTTTAAAAAAATTAGCTTAGGGTCTTTCAGTGGTATCCGGGTTCCTTTTTTCATTTTAACAATTTTGGTAAACATTTGGTAATGAGAGATATTCGAGCGGCAGGAAGCGATCGCCATGGGTATTGATTGAAGTCAAATAGGGTTTTGAAAGGTCTGCAATGGGTGTTGATTTCGGGAAATATATGTTTAGAGGGTCCTCCGGATGGTCGAGGTCCATTTTTTAAGTTCAACGATTTTTGTAATAATTGGTGAGCAGGGATTTTCTAGTGTTAGGAAACATTTGCAGTGGACTTTGATTTCGGGAAATGTCGTTTAGTGGGTCCTCTAATAGGCCTGGGGTTCGTTTTTTTGAATATTTTTTTATTGATCATAATTGGTGAAAGAGAGTTTTCGAGTGCCAAAACGCGATAACACCGGGTATTGATTCTTAAAAAAAAACGTCAAGGAAGTTCTCGTCCGGTGAGCCCCTGTTTGCTTGGTTTTATCTTACTTTTTAACTTACTACCGGTTTCTGAAACGGTTATTTGATTTTTATTAATGTTGGTTGGGGTGGTTTTATTTCAGTAAAATTCGTTTAAGAGGATTCTCCTATGGGAATTCATATTTTTTTTATTTTCTTTTGTTAATAGTAATTGGTTAGATGGAAATTTTCTAGTGAAAGGAAGCAATTGTAATGGGTTTTGATTTCTTGGAAAAATATTTTAGTAGGCTTTCTGGAGAGGTTCGGGTTTCATTTTTATTTTATTTTCTAACAAAGGAAATCTAATTGTTGTTATTGCTTTTGATATTGCATTGTGTTTTGTTTTTTTTATTTGTTCAATTGTGATTTTTGAGAATTATATAGAGATCATAAATTAGTTCCAAATATGGATCGTATAGGTTCTGTAAAATGGCCAATTCCAATGGACCAAAGCCATTTCTCAACCGATTTCGATAGAACTCGGTATGTACCATGAAAATGGGATTGTAAAATGGGAATATGAATATTATTCTAGTTTCAATAGAATTAAACCATTTCCTTTCAATTGGGATGAATTGTATAGAATGGGATTTGTTTAGTATAGAATGGGATTCAAACATGAGTGTCGGAAATTTTTCTGGAAAATCGACAGTCTAAATGGAACTAACATATTGCTCAATTGAATGAGGTGAAACTCAGTGACATGAACGTGTAACAAACGCTAATGTAATTCGGAACGAGCGTAGCTCGGTGCTCCTGGGAGTACTTATTATATGACAAAGAAATTGCCACTAGCTGCTTCAGGATAACCGCAAGGATATATATATATATATATATATATATATATATATATATATATATATATATATAGATATAGATATATATATATATATATATATATGTATCTATATAATATATATATATATATATATATATATATATATATATATATATATATATATATATATATATATATATAGATATATACATATATATATATATATATATATATATATATATATATATATATATATATATATATATATATATATATATATAATATGGTGAAAAATACGTCAAATCACAAATTTTTGGAATTCATGGTTTAATTTTATGATTTTTATGTTTTGAATTTGTAGTCTTGATTAAAAAAAAAATTTGTAGAACGTGATTTTTTGTTGTTGTTTAAAATACAGGGTGTCAAATTTTGAGAAAAATGATGAATATGATGTTGTGTTTATGGCTATAAAAGGAAAAATAAATATCCGATATTTATGATATAGGGCTCGTTTTAAAGGTAAGTTAATACGGATTAATAAAAAATAAATATAAAAATGGTAAGTTCTATAATTTCTTCATTTTCAAATTTCCCGCCAAAATTTTATTTTTGAATTTTCTCAATGATCGTCCACTTTTTTTTTTTTTTTTTTTTTGTTTTAAATTGTACGTCCTTTAATTCTATTGACCATACTTAAAACTTGCGCTAGTAAAATTTTTCGTTTTCGTGCAAAATATGTTTAAGTATGACTCTACCTATTTTGAAAATTTCAAAAATCGAATAGTAGATTTTTGGTCCTCTTACTCGATTTTATCTAATTTTTCCAGGTTAATTTTTTCACTGGTTTTTGTGATTCAAAATTAAATTTAAAACAAAAAATATTGACAGTAAAAAAATGTATTACAAAATAAGGATAAAAATTTAAAGATATTTATACGGTTAAAATTTACATGTTATATAATCTTCACTATTTGAATATTTTTTACATTTTAAGTAGAATTCTGTTGAAGGTATAACCACAGAAGAAAGATTAACCAGAACCGTCATAACGCTGTTTTTGTATGGAAAAATTTGGACTCATTTTTTTGACCTTGATTTGCCGAAGGTACGAGAAAGTTGGGTTATGTATTCTTTGGTTTACTGGTTTTGATTTGAAATAATAAAAATTGAGAATCCTTAACAGTATAGTTAGTGAAATTATTTGTCAAGTTTTGTTTTGACAGCATAATTTGTATTAAATATTCAAAAAATTCATAATATTCGAAAATAATTATACTTCAATGTCCAAAAAAGAAGGTAAGATGAAAAAAAAATTTGATCCACGCAATGTCTATTCTGGTTAATCTTTCTTCTGTGGTATAACTGCATGAAAATTGCGAGTCCCTTTTATTGTTTCCAAGTTCTCTAATTTCCTGCCTAGTTCGATTTGTTTCAATTTATAATCAGTATCTGAACAAAATTCAAAAACTATATCAGTTTTCAACGTTTTAGTCCATTTGAAAAGTTCCACCGCATTGGTTATGTCACCATCATAATGCCTATGAAGTTTATACTAAATTTTACTAAAATTGTTTTAGTATGATTTTAGTAAATTCTTCACTAGGGCACACAACGGGATGAATATTTTACTAAAACAATACTAAACTCAAAAATATCGCTACTCAAATAATGACATTAAGGGGAATTAAGTTGGTCTGGTTCCATTCAAAGTTATTGTGTACTAGTAAGACGAAAATATAAAATTATTAGTTTATTTAAAATTTGTTTACTACTTAATAACACGATAACTATCGCTTCAGCTATATCTATGCAAAAAATTGGGAAGTTCTATTGAACTTTGCTACCCTTAGTATTAAAAACTAAAAATCTCAATTTACTACTAAGGGCCAAAATATAAAATTAAATGTTTAATTAAAAAAATTTTACTGGCCCAATATCACACGATAAATATCGGTTAAGCTATAGGTTCAGCTATATCTATGCAAAAAATTGGGAAGTTTTATTGAACTTTGCTACCCTTAGTATTAAAAACTAAAAACCTCAATTTACTACTAAGGGCCCAAATATAAAATAAAATGTTTAAATAAAAAAATTTTACTGGCCCAATATCACACGATAACTATCGGTTTAGCTATAGGTTCAGCTATATCTATGCAAAAAATTGGGAAGTTCTATTGAACTTTGCTACCCTTAGTATTAAAACCTATAAACCTCAATTTACTACTAAGGGCCGAAATATAAAATTAAATGTTTAATTAAATAACTTTTACTGGCCCAATATCACACGATAACTAACGCTTAAGCTATAGGTTCAGCTATATCTATGCAAAAAATTGGGAAGTTCTATTGAACTTTGCTACCCTTAGTATTAAAAACTAAAAATCTCAATTTACTACTAAGGGCCAAAATATAAAATTAAATGTTTAATTAAAAAAATTTTACTGGCCCAATATCACACGATAACTATCGGTTTAGCTATAGGTTCAGCTATATCTATGCAAACAATTGGGAAGTTCTATTGAACTTTGCTACCCTTAGTATTAAAAACTAAAAATCTCAATTTACTACTAAGGGCCAAAATATAAAATTAAATGTTTAATTAAAAAAATTTTACTGGCCCAATATCACACGTTAACTATCGGTTAAGCTATTGGTTCAGCTATATCTATGCAAAAAATTGGGAAGTTTTATTGAACTTTGCTACCCTTAGTATTAAAAACTAAAAACCTCAATTTACTACTAAGGGCCGAAATATAAAATAAAATGTTTAATTAAAAAAAATTTACTGGCCCAATATCACACGATAACTATCGGTTTAGCTATAGGTTCAGCTATATCTATGCAAAAAATTGGGAAGTTCTATTGAACTTTGCTACCCTTAGTATTAAAAACTAAAAACCTCAATTTACTACTAAGGGCCGAAATATAAAATTAAATGTTTAATTAAATAACTTTTACTGGCCCAATATCACACGATAACTAACGCTTAAGCTATAGGTTCAGCTATATCTATGCAAAAAATTGGGAAGTTCTATTGAACTTTGCTACCCTTAGTATTAAAAACTAAAAATCTCAATTTACTACTAAGGGCCAAAATATAAAATTAAATGTTTAATTAAAAAAATTTTACTGGCCCAATATCACACGATAACTATCGGTTTAGCTATAGGTTCAGCTATATCTATGCAAAAAATTGGGAAGTTCTATTGAACTTTGCTACCCTTAGTATTAAAAACTAAAAATCTCAATTTACTACTAAGGGCCAAAATATAAAATTAAATGTTTAATTAAAAAAATTTTACTGGCCCAATATCACACGATAACTATCGGTTAAGCTATAGGTTCAGCTATATCTATGCAAAAAATTGGGAAGTTTTATTGAACTTTCCTACCATTTGTATTAAAAACTAAAAACCTCAATTTACTACTAAGGGCCGAAATATAAAATAAAATGTTTAATTAAAAAAATTTAACTGGCCCATAATCACACGATAACTATCGCTTAAGCTATAGGTTCAGCTATATCTATGCAAAAAATTGGGAAGTTCTATTGAACTTTGCTACTCTTAGTATTAAAAACTAAAAACCTCAATTTACTACTAAGGGCCGAAATATAAAATTAAATGTTTAATTAAAAAAATTTTACTGGCCCAATATCACACGATAACTAACGCTTAAGCTATAGGTTCAGCTATATCTATGCAAAAAATTGGGAAGTTCTATTGAACTTTGCTACCCTTAGTATAAAAAACTAAAAATCTCAATTTACTACTAAGGGCCAAAATATAAAATTAAATGTTTAATTAAAAAAATTTTACTGGCCCAATATCACACGATAACTATCGGTTTAGCTATAGGTTCAGCTATATCTATGCAAAAAATTGGGAAGTTCTATTGAACTTTGCTACCCTTAGTATTAAAAACTAAAAATCTCAATTTACTACTAAGGGCCAAAATATAAAATTAAATGTTTAATTAAAAAAATTTTACTGGCCCAATATCACACGATAACTATCGGTTAAGCTATAGGTTCAGCTATATCTATGCAAAAAGTTGGGAAGTTCTATTGAACTTTGCTACCCTTAGTATTAAAAACTAAAAATCTCAATTTACTTCTAAGGGCCAAAATATAAAATTAAATGTTTAATTAAAAAAATTTTACTGGCCCAATATCACACGATAACTATCGGTTAAGCTATAGGTTTAGCTATATCTATGCAAAAAATTGGGAAGTTTTATTGAACTTTGCTACCCTTAGTATTAAAAACTAAAAACCTCAATTTACTACTAAGGGCCGAAATATAAAATTAAATGTTTAATTAAAAAAATTTTACTGGCCCAATATCACACGATAACTAACGCTTAAGCTATAGGTTCAGCTATATCTATGCAAACAATTGGGAAGTTCTATTGAACTTTGCTACCCTTAGTATTAAAAACTAAAAATCTCAATTTACTACTAAGGGCCAAAATATAAAATTAAATGTTTAATTAAAAAAATTTTACTGGCCCAATATCACACGATAACTATCGGTTTAGCTATAGGTTCAGCTATATCTATGCAAAAAATTGGGAAGTTCTATTGAACTTTGCTACCCTTAGTATTAAAAACTAAAAATCTCAATTTACTACTAAGGGCCGAAATATAAAATTAAATGTTTAATTAAAAAAAATTTACTGGCCCAATATCACACGATAACTAACGCTTAAGCTATAGGTTCAGCTATATCTATGCAAAAAATTGGGAAGTTCTATTGAACTTTGCTACCCTTAGTATTAAAAACTAAAAATCTCAATTTACTACTAAGGGCCAAAATATAAAATTAAATGTTAAATTAAAAAAATTTTACTGGCCCAATATCACACGATAACTATCGGTTTAGCTATAGGTTCAGCTATATCTATGCAAAAAATTGGGAAGTTCTATTGAACTTTGCTACCCTTAGTATTAAAAACTAAAAATCTCAATTTACTACTAAGGGCCAAAATATAAAATTAAATGTTTAATTAAAAAAATTTTACTGGCCCAATATCACACGATAACTATCGGTTAAGCTATAGGTTCAGCTATATCTATGCAAAAAATTGGGAAGTTTTATTGAACTTTGCTACCCTTAGTATTAAAAACTAAAAACCTCAATTTACTACTAAGGGCCGAAATATAAAATTAAATGTTTAATTAAATAACTTTTACTGGCCCAATATCACACGATAACTAACGCTTAAGCTATAGGTTCAGCTATATCTATGCAAAAAATTGGGAAGTTCTATTGAACTTTGCTACCCTTAGTATTAAAAACTAAAAACCTCAATTTACTACTAAGGGCCGAAACATAAAATAAAATGTTGAATTAAAAAAAATTTACTGGCCCAATATCACACGATAACTATCGGTTTAGCTATAGGTTCAGCTATATCTATGCAAAAAATTGGGAAGTTCTATTGAACTTTGCTACCCTTAGTATTAAAAACTAAAAACCTCAATTTACTACTAAGGGCCGAAATATAAAATTAAATGTTTAATTAAATAACTTTTACTGGCCCAATATCACACGATAACTAACGCTTAAGCTATAGGTTCAGCTATATCTATGCAAAAAATTGGGAAGTTCTATTGAACTTTGCTACCCTTAGTATTAAAAACTAAAAATCTCAATTTACTACTAAGGGCCAAAATATAAAATTAAATGTTTAATTAAAAAAATTTTACTGGCCCAATATCACACGATAACTATCGGTTTAGCTATAGGTTCAGCTATATCTATGCAAAAAATTGGGAAGTTCTATTGAACTTTCCTACCCTTAGTATTAAAAACTAAAAATCTCAATTTACTACTAAGGGCCAAAATATAAAATTAAATGTTTAATTAAAAAAAATTTACTGGCCCAATATCACACGATAACTATCGGTTAAGCTATAGGTTCAGCTATATCTATGCAAAAAATTGGGAAGTTTTATTGAACTTTCCTACCATTTGTATTAAAAACTAAAAACCTCAATTTACTACTAAGGGCCGAAATATAAAATAAAATGATTAATTAAAAAAATTTTACTGGCCCATAATCACACGATAACTATCGCTTAAGCTATAGGTTCAGCTATATCTATGCAAAAAATTGGGAAGTTCTATTGAACTTTGCTACCCTTAGTATTAAAAACTAAAAACCTCAATTTACTACTAAGGGCCGAAATATAAAATTAAATGTTTAATTAAAAAAATTTTACTGGCCCAATATCACACGATAACTAACGCTTAAGCTATAGGTTCAGCTATATCTATGCAAAAAATTGGGAAGTTCTATTGAACTTTGCTACCCTTAGTATTAAAAACTAAAAATCTCAATTTACTACTGGGCCGAAACAGGGCCGAAATATAAAATTAAATGTTTAATTAAAAAAATTTTACTGGCCCAATATCACACGATAACTATCGGTTTAGCTATAGGTTCAGCTATATCTATGCAAAAAATTGGGAAGTTCTATTGAACTTTGCTACCCTTAGTATTAAAAACTAAAAATCTCAATTTACTACTAAGGGCCAAAATATAAAATTAAATGTTTAATTAAAAAAATTTTACTGGCCCAATATCACACGATAACTATCGGTTAAGCTATAGGTTCAGCTATATCAATGCAAAAAATTGGGAAGTTCTATTGAACTTTGCTACCCTTAGTATTAAAAACTAAAAATCTCAATTTACTACTAAGGGCCAAAATATAAAATTAAATGTTTAATTAAAAAAATTTTACTGGCCCAATATCACACGATAACTATCGGTTAAGCTATAGGTTCAGCTATATCTATGCAAAAAATTGGGAAGTTTTATTGAACTTTGCTACCCTTAGTATTAAAAACTAAAAACCTCAATTTACTACTAAGGGCCGAAATATAAAATTAAATGTTTAATTAAAAAAATTTTACTGGCCCAATATCACACGATAACTATCGGTTAAGCTATAGGTTCAGCTATATCTATGCAAAAAATTGGGAAGTTTTATTGAACTTTGCTACCCTTAGTATTAAAAACTAAAAATCTCAATTTACTACTAAGGGCCAAAATATAAAATTAAATGTTTAATTAAAAAAATTTTACTGGCCCAATATCACACGATAACTATCGGTTTAGCTATAGGTTCAGCTATATCTATGCAAAAAATTGGGAAGTTCTATTGAACTTTGCTACCCTTAGTATTAAAAACTAAAAATCTCAATTTACTACTAAGGGCCGAAATATAAAATTAAATGTTTAATTAAAAAAATTTTACTGGCCCAATATCACACGATAACTAACGCTTAAGCTATAGGTTCAACTATATCTATGCAAAAAATTGGGAAGTTCTATTGAACTTTGCTACCCTTAGTATTAAAAACTAAAAACCTCAATTTACTACTAAGGGCCGAAATATAAAATTAAATGTTTAATTAAAAAAATTTTACTGGCCCAATATCACACGATAACTATCGGTTAAGCTATAGGTTCAGCTATATCTATGCAAAAAATTGGGAAGTTCTATTGAACTTTGCTACCCTTAGTATTAAAAACTAAAAATCTCAATTTACTTCTAAGGGCCAAAATATAAAATTAAATGTTAAATTAAAAAAATTTTACTGGCCCAATATCACACGATAACTATCGGTTTAGCCATAGGTTCAGCTATATCTATGCAAAAAATTGGGAAGTTCTATTGAACTTTGCTACCCTTAGTATTAAAAACTAAAAATCTCAATTTACTACTAAGGGCCAAAATATAAAATTAAATGTTTAATTAAAAAAATTTTACTGGTTCAATATCACACGATAACTATCGGTTAAGCTATAGGTTCAGCTATATCTATGCAAAAAATTGGGAAGTTCTATTGAACTTTGCTACCCTTAGTATTAAAAACTAAAAACCTCAATTTACTACTAAGGGCCGAAATATAAAATTAAATGTTTAATTAAAAAAATTTTACTGGCCCAATATCACACGATAACTATCGCTTGAGCTATAGGTTCAGCTATATCTATGCAAAAAATTGGGAAGTTCTATTGAACTTTGCTACCCTTAGTATTAAAAACTAAAAACCTCAATTTACTACTAAGGGCCGAAATATAAAATTAAATGTTTAATTAAAAAAATTTTACTGGCCCAATATCACACGATAACTATCGGTTAAGCTATAGGTTCAGCTATATCTATGCAAAAAATAGGGAAGTTCTATTGAACTTTGCTACCCTTAGTATTAAAAACTAAAAACCTCAATTTACTACTAAGGGCCAAAATATAAAATTAAATGTTTAATTAAAAAAATTTTACTGGCCCAATATCACACGATAACTATCGCTTGAGCTATAGGTTCAGCTATATCTATGCAAAAAATTGGGAAGTTCTATTGAACTTTGCTACCCTTAGTATTAAAAACTAAAAACCTCAATTTACTACTAAGGGCCGAAATATAAAATTAAATGTTTAATTAAAAAAATTTTACTGGCCCAATATCACACGATAACTATCGGTTAAGCTATAGATTCAGCTATATCTATGCAAAAAATTGGGAAGTTCTATTGAACTTTGCTACCCTTAGTATTAAAAACTAAAAACCTCAATTTACTACTAAGGGCCGAAATATAAAATTAAATGTTTAATTAAAAAAATTTCACTGGTCCATAATCTCACGATAACTAACGGTTAAGCTATAGGTGCAGCTATATCTGTGCCAAAAATTGGGAAGTTCTATTGGACTTTGCTACCGTTAACATTCAATTCGAACGTATTCGAGTCTTCGAAGGATTGGATTCGTATTTGATTTGAATCAAAGTTGCTGATTTATATCAAATACGAATTTTATACTTCGAGGAGTTGAAAACGTTCGTATCGAGTTCACAAATAGCCGCCCTGTATATCTTGTACTTATTCAACGAGACATCACTAATACATGCTAAGCATAAATAGATTTGTGTTGGTTTTATTCTTTCAATATGAGTTTTTATTTTTTACCTATCCTTCTCTTTGCTTGCTTTTAGGTTTTCCCTCGTTTCAAAACGAATTTATTAGTTTATAAAGAAAGAAGTATAAAATTATAAAGTATCATGAAATAAATATGAGAAGGTATGTTTGACAACTGAAAGCACGTGAGCATGACGTCATTCGGAGTTAATTTGAATTTTTTTTTTTGCGAATTGATTGTGCTTTATAAGAATATTTTTGGATTTTGTAAATGGAAATAAGTTTCAACGATTGTACACGATAGAAAAAACACAAATCTCTACCAAACGGAGTAGCGCTACGAAATATATAACTCGAACTGGCGTCACAAAAAGAAAACATGGCGAATAAGTCGATTGGTTGGAACACACCTCTGTAAATATTTATATCATGATAAAGTTTGAAGTTTACCGAATAAACATATACCTATACGTAATGTGACTTCCACGAGCACACTGATCAGATTTTTTCCCCTTCTTGAAATATTTTATAAACAACACATTTCAAAGAGGGGGACTGGCCTTTATATTAATGAGTGTGAGCGTATGCACTGTGCAGCAACACAAATGTTTATGCATACGGGTACTTTTCTACATAGCCACTTGTGTTGGTTTTGCATTAACCAAAACCAACAAAAATTTCTATAAGCATTTTTGTTGGTTTTGCATTAACCGACAATGAATAATGATAAGTATTTGAGGAATTACAGCCAACGGTTTTATCCGGCTGTGTTTGTAAAAAAAATCGTTATTTTTTACATTCTAAACTCCGCCTTTAGGAAGGGTTTTTGTTTTGTTTTTAAAGTCTCATTACTATTTTGGATGTTGGTGCGTTTAGACAAACTACATATAGTATATTTAAATTCTTGATTTAATATTGCTTCTTTAAACAGTTTTTTTAAAAACTTATTGTGTGTACTTTTAATATTGATTGCTTTGATTTTGGATATTCTCTATTTTTGTATTTTGTATTACTGTTTTGATTTTGGATAATTTTATTGGACCTTGGCTTTGTTTCTGGACATTCTATTTATTGGATTTTACATTTTAAACTCAGATTTGTTTTTGGACATTTTTGTTTATTGGCTTTTTAAATTTTGGACCCCGCTTTAAATTTGAATATTCTCATTTATTGGATTTTTCATTTTGGACTGTGCTTGGATTTTGGATTTTCTCCTTATTGGATTTTTAATTTGGACTTGGCTTTGATCTTGGATATTCTCTATTTTTGTGTTTTGTATTACTGTTTTGATTTTGGATAATTTTATTGGACCTTGGCTTTGTTTCTGAACATTCTTTTTATTGGATTTTACATTTTAAACTCAGATTTGTTTTTGGACATTTTTGTTTATTGGCTTTTTAAATTTTGGACCCCGCTTTAAACTTGGATATTCTCATTTATTGGATTTTTCATTTTGGACTGTGCTTGGATTTTGGATTTTCTCTTTATTGGCTTTTTAATTTGGACTCGGCTGTGATCTTGGATATTCTCTTTTTTTTTTGTTATTATTGTTTTGATTTTGGATAACTTTATTTTACTTTGACTTGATTTTTGGACATTCTCTTTATTGGATTTTTAATTTGATTTTCTCATTTTTGGCTCATTTCGTTTTGAACTCGGCTTTGATTTTGGACATTTTCGTTTATTCGCTTTTCACGTTGCATTGTACGTATTTCAGAAAATTTTTGAATTTATTTATTAAATTTAGTATACCTAACTATTAAAATGACTAATTCAAAAGAGACATTAAATTATGTTTCACGTAATTTAAAAACCCGACGTATCGGGAAGCTACAACAAAGAAAAAATCAATTGAAATTAAATTGCAGTACGCTTCAAAAGGCTCTTATTATATTATACAATGATAAAAATTTGAAAATTAGAACTAAGAAAAATTCTCCAATTATGGAAAATGTTTGTTCATACTTAAAAATTTGTAATTCTTCGAAAAACCGTGTGAAAATTTACAATTTGCTGCGTAAAAAAAGGTTTCCGAATTTGAAGCAATTACCGCGAATTCATATAATAATAATGAAATGTTGCCAAGTGAGATTGATACGTTTGTTCAGAATTGTAATCATTTAACGGGCAATATCCATGGCATAGCGGTTGATCCACAGACAATAAGTGTTCAAAGTAATTGTGAAATCATTTCATCACAAGAACTACTTCATACTCAGGTTTCGTCTGAAGCAGCAGAAATAGTTAGTAAGGCTCATGTTTCATCTGAAGTAGAATAAGCAGTTAATAATTGTTCCCTAAGTCTCCAAACACCAAATGAAACTACGAGGGAAAATGACGATATTGATTTGAATAGTTTACCAGTGATATTATTGAGTCCATTAGATAATGAATGGTTTTCTCGTGGGACAACAATCATCAATATAAACATTTCCGGAAGCTGGTCTAAGGATACGTTAAGGTCTGCAATCAGAAATTCATTAATTAAAATTCAAAATAACTGCGTTATAAGCTTTGGAACGAGCAATATTAATAAACCTTTTCAGCAATTAGTGCAGTATGGAAAATGTAAATATAAAATTCATAATCAAAAATATAAATTTGTGATTTGCGGCGATACCATGGAAATTTGGACAAAAGGGCAAGACCTACAAACGCATGGCATAATTAAAGAATTTACTCAATTGAGAGGGCAAGAACGTTTAAACACCCAATCACAAATGGAGAGTATGCTGCCATATAAATATTTTTTGGAAAACAATCAAGGCATAGATCTAAATCTTCTTCGCATTGGAAATACACAACACATTAAGCAGCCAAGCATTCTCCGGAAAGCACGATCCGAAAGGTTACTTGTGCAAGATGTGGTAAAAGGTTGTGATTTAATGGATGCCATTTACCGCTCAAATCAAAAGAGCGAAATGGACAAATATGTTTATTTTGCCGGAAACCCTTTGTTCATAATATTACTGCTACCACAAAATTTGCGATTTTTAAATAGGGGAGACGGTATTCCTGTTTACTTAGATGCCACTGGAGGGCTAGTTCGCAAAATGAAGTGCTGCGAGGAACATAAATTTGGCAGAATTTATTATTATGTTTGCGTAATAAATATTAACAACATAATTTTTCCAATATGTGAATTAATAAGTTGTGAACATGATACCGCCGCGATGATTACGTTTTTGTCTAAATTCAAAAACGAAATCGAACGTGCTAAACCTAAAATTCGCTTCCCAAAATATTTTGTTTCTGACTGGTCATGGGTATTTATAAACAGTACAATTCTGATAATGAACTCGATGTCTCTATCGTTGTATTTAAATAAGACATATTCAATGATCGTTGATAAAACCAACGACAAAAATTTGATTGGAATTTTTATATGTTGCTCACATTTTTCAGCGATTATAATCCGACAAATAAACTGCAAAATTCCAAATCGCTCAAATAATTTGAGAGAATTTATTATGATTATGTTTTTTTTAATTTTAGATAGTTCAAATTTTATTGAAATTGACAAACTTTTTACAATTCTTTGTACGGTATGTTGCTCAAAATATAAAACTAATTTGTTCATTGAGTTCTATGGGCAATTTATCGATTATTGCAAAAATAAAGTTTCGACCCCGGTTTTGGAATCGATCAATATTGATTTAAATGACAGTTCAACCGATAAGTACATAGAACAGGAGGAAATTAGTCTAAATGATTCTCCGTATTTCACACGATATTTTAATTTATATTCTACTACAATTGAAAAAATTAGCTCAATTGAAAAATCATGTGATTTGGAAAAAAACCCTTATTTTTGTAAGGATTTTATTTTATTTAGCATCAAAAAATACTTCACTTATTTACCTTTATGGGGAACAATATTTTTGAAAAATATGGAAGTTCAAATCAGACCAGCCAATGCATCCGTTGAAAATTGGTTTAATCTAATAAAAAATAATATTATTAGAAAATCCAATTTAAAGCTAGGTCGATTTATTGAAGAACTAAGAAAAACAAATGAACTTGTACGTACAAATATTGTATTATCGGATCACATGGTTGCAGGTAAAAGGACACAAAGGAATATTGAACTGACCAATCAACTCCCAGCTTCAAAAAGAACACAAGCGAGAAAGAACCTAAGCTGCACAGAGCACATGAAGATAGTCCAAATAAACTAAACGCTGAAGAACGGTGGGAAAGAAACCCTCACCGAAATAAATCGAAATATTCCGGCAGAAAGGCGCTAAGTAATATGGTGAAAAGAAAAAAATTAGAATTTTTTGAGATGAGTAACATGGACTATTATAATAAAATAACGGAAGCTGGAGATTGCTTTCAAATTTTTAGATTTAATTTTGATGAATATAGAGAGGCAACTCTTACAAATTTGTGCTACTGCTCTCTCAATGGCAAAAACTATCTATCGGCAAACGCATTATTTGTTTGTTGTAATGCACTTTTAATAGGTACCAATGATGTGTTTATTGATATGTACCATCAACAATTAATTTTCACTGAAAGCAGCAGAACTGAAACAATGCATTTCAGAGATGAGCTATTGCAAATTTGTAAAAACAAAAAAAAAATTTATATTCCTTTTTTGGAGAATGGTAACCACTGGATAGTGGTAATCATTGATGTAATTAGTCATTCGGTCTTAACATATGATCCATTAAATTCAGGGGTTATTAAGCACACATTGTGCAAAAAAGCAATTGCATTTTACAATAAAATGCAAGAATTTTGGGGGGAAGAAAAGGTGTCATTTCAGTCACGTTCTAATTATATGTTGCCATTGCAGCGTGATAACTACAATTGTGGGCCTCTAATTTGTTATGCAGTAGATATGCTTTCGAATAACACGGTATTAAACGAAATACACTCGAAAAATATGAAAGAATATAGCAAAGCTATGATCGATTATCGCAAAAATTTGAAAAAAATCATAATGGAAAGGTCTAACTGCGAACCATTCAATTGTATGATTTGTTTTAATCAAGTGAATACAACATTAGACCATAATTATTGCGAGAAATGTAAAAGAATTACTCACATTTCGTGCTCTGTTTTGAGATTAGACATAATCCAAAAAAATAAATGTAAATACTGCTAAGCTTCAATAGTGAATAGTGAATTATATCGTTCTATATCGTCTGCGCCGCTATGATTTTTTGCGGCCGACTATTCTAGATAAAAATATAAACTCAATGAAAATCATTTAAATATAATAAATAAATAAATAAATAAAAATAAAAACTTAATTGAAAATATTTGCATTAATGATCGATTACCAACAATAAATCTCTTTGAATTTATTTCATAAACTTAACTACTGAAACATAAACTTCTAATTGTATAGAGTGGGCCATTTTTAAGCGAACGATGAATAGGTGGCGCCATTTTCGTATTTCATGACATTTTTTAGTACGATTTGATTTTTTGTGAATTGCCGTCACTTTTAAAAGATTGTTGCCATGGCATACATCCAGTAGAAAAATGATCTTGTTGTTTAAAATATTTCGTGTGCGTGACTTTTCGAAGCTAGGCTAAATCGCCCGATTTGATATCACTACACCTTTTTTGTGGGGCTATCTTAAAAGCAAGATGTATGTACGTTCATCAATTGTCCACAGGATCTCGTCAATCTGAAAACCAACATTCGCCTAAAAATTGACAATTAGTATTAGTATTTCGATCGAAACACTGCCATAGTAACGTCATAAAAAGTGCACACAAATTTACCGAAGTTGGCGTCAATGCTAGAGGTGGCCATAAATCGGACGTAATTTTTCATACCTAACCGAAACGAACAGTAATGAAGCAAATAAAACATATTAAACGCAAATTTAAAACATTTTGCTTTAGTTGCTTCTTTATTCAACAAACAAATCGTTCACATAACTATGACCCTATATATTTCAGGCCTAACCGATAGCCCTCATGTGATCTCGGGCCAGTAAAAATATTTTTAATTAAATATTTAATTTTATATTTCGGCCCTAGTAGAAAATTGAGATTTTTAGTTTTTAATACTAAGGGTAGCAAAGTTCAATAGAACTTCCCAATTTTTTGCATAGATATAGCTGAACCTATAGCTTAACCGATAGTTATCGTGTGATATTGGGCCAGTAAAATTTTTTTAATTAAACATTTAATTTTATATTTCGGCCCTTAGTAGTAAATTGAGGTTTTTAGTTTTTAATACTAAGGGTAGCAAAGTTCAATAGAACTTCCCAATTTTTTGCATAGATATAGCTGAACCTATAGCTTAAGCGATAGTTATCGTGTGATTTTGGGCCAGTAAAATTTTTTTAATTAAACATTTAATTTTATATTTTGGTCCTTAGAGTAAATTGAGATTTTTAGTTTTTAATACTAAGGGTAGCAAAGTTCAATAGAACTTCCCAATTTTTTGCATATATATAGCTAAAGCTATAGCTTAACCGATAGTTATCGTGTGATATTGGACCAGTAAAATTTTTTTAATTAAACATTTAATTTTATATTTTGGCCCTTAGTAGTAAATTGAGATTTTTAGTTTTTAATACTAAGGGTAGCAAAGTTCAATAGAACTTCCCAATTTTTTGCATAGATACAGCTGAACCTATAGCTTAAGCGTTAGTTATCGTGTGATATTGGGCCAGTAAAATTTTTTTAATTAAACATTTAATTTTATATTTCGGCCCTTAGTAGTAAATTGAGGTTTTTAGTTTTTAATACTAAGGGTAGCAAAGTTCAATAGAACTTCCCAATTTTTTGCATAGATATAGCTGAACCTATAGCTTAAGCGATAGTTATCGTGTGATTTTGGGCCAGTAAAATTTTTTTAATTAAACATTTAATTTTATATTTTGGCCCTTAGTAGTAAATTGAGATTTTTAGTTTTTAATACTAAGGGTAGCAAAGTTCAATAGAACTTCCCAATTTTTTGCATAGATATAGCTGAACCTATAGCTTAAGCGATAGTTATCGTGTGATTTTGGGCCAGTAAAATTTTTTTAATTAAACATTTAATTTTATATTTTGGCCCTTAGAGTAAATTGAGATTTTTAGTTTTTAATACTAAGGGTAGCAAAGTTCAATAGAACTTCCCAATTTTTTGCATAGATATAGCTGAACCTATAGCTTAACCGATAGTTATCGTGTGATATTGTACCAGTAAAATTTTTTTAATTAAACATTTAATTTTATATTTTGGCCCTTAGTAGTAAATTGAGATTTTTAGTTTTTAATACTAAGGGTAGCAAAGTTCAATAGAACTTCCCAATTTTTTGCATAGATACAGCTGAACCTATAGCTTAAGCGATAGTTATCGTGTGATATTGGGCCAGTAAAATTTTTTTAATTAAACATTTAATTTTATATTTCGGCCCTTAGTAGTAAATTGAGGTTTTTAGTTTTTAATACTAAGGGTAGCAAAGTTCAATAGAACTTCCCAATTTTTTGCATAGATATAGCTGAACCTATAGCTTAAGCGATAGTTATCGTGTGATTTTGGGCCAGTAAAATTTTTTTAATTAAACATTTAATTTTATATTTTGGCCCCTAGTAGTAAATTGAGATTTTTAGTTTTTAATACTAAGGGTAGCAAAGTTCAATAGAACTTCCCAATTTTTTGCATAGATATAGCTGAACCTATAGCTAAACCGATAGTTATTGTGTGATATTGGGCCAGTAAAATTTTTTTAATTAAACATTTAATTTTATATTTCGGCCCTTAGTAGTAAATTGAGGTTTTTAGTTTTTAATACTAAGGGTAGCAAAGTTCAATAGAACTTCCCAATTTTTTGCATAGATATAGCTGAACCTATAGCTTAACCGATAGTTATCGTGTGATATTGGGCCAGTAAAATTTTTTTAATTAAACATTTAATTTTATATTTTGGCTTTTAGTAGTAAATTGAGATTTTTAGTTTTTAATACTAAGGGTAGCAAAGTTCAATAGAACTTCCCAATTTTTTGCATAGATATAGTTGAACCTATAGCTTAAGCGTTAGTTATCGTGTGATATTGGGCCAGTAAAATTTTTTTAATTAAACATTTAATTTTATATTTCGGCCCTTAGTAGTAAATTGAGATTTGTATTTTTTAATACTAAGGGTAGCAAAGTTCAATAGAACTTCCCAATTTTTTGCATAGATATAGCTGAACCTATAGCTAAACCGATAGTTATCGTGTGATATTGGGCCAGTAAAATTTTTTTAATTAAACATTTAATTTTATATTTCGGCCCTTAGTAGTAAATTGAGGTTTTTAGTTTTTAATACTAAGGGTAGTTTTTAATACTAAAGTTCAATAGAAGTTCCCAATTTTTTGCATAGATATAGCTGAACCTATAGCTTAACCGATAGTTATCGTGTGATATTGGGCCAGTAAAATTTTTTTAATTAAACATTTAATTTTATATTTTGGCCCTTAGTAGTAAATTGAGGTTTTTAGTTTTTAATACTAAGGGTAGCAAAGTTCAATAGAACTTCCCAATTTTTTGCATAGATATAGCTGAACCTATAGCTAAACCGATAGTTATCGTGTGATATTGGGCCAGTAAAATTTTTTTAATTAAACATTTAATTTTATATTTCGGCCCTTAGTAGTAAATTGAGATTTTTAGTTTTTAATACTAAGGGTAGCAAAGTTCAATAGAACTTCCCAATTTTTTGCATAGATATAGCTGAACCTATAGCTAAACCGATAGTTATCGTGTGATTTCGGGCCAGTAAATTTTTTTTAATTAACATTTAATTCTATGTATCGGTCATGGTGGTCTGTCAATACATTTTAATATCATCAATACAGTTTCGTACGAAGCCAAATATACAATTAACTTGAATTGAATTGTTCATGTAAATTAATTAAATGCATGTCGAAAACACAAATCTATCGATTTACGGTATATCTTGGAAGGCAAATATGGATTACTTGTAGTTTTTTTTTAACATAGCGGTTTTTAGGTATTTATTTTATAAGCAATAGTAGTAAACTACTATTGCTTACAAAATTAAAATTATTACATTTATTTCATTCATGAATTTCTAGCTTTTTGTTTTTTACGCAAAATAAAAATAAAAATTAGCTTAACGAAATTTTGATTTTAATATATTTTAATGCAACGAATAAATTCGTTAAGCAGAGAATTGGTGTAGTTGTTTTTCTAAATTATCAAAATATAGTTTGCAAGATTAATTTTAATAATTCCTTTTATTGATGAAATACCCCTGAATGTATGCATTTGAGTAGCTATTACATTTATTTCTATTTAGTAAAAATTAGTAAATACTTCATTCGCGTCCATCATATTCTTTGGTGAGACTAGCTCTGGATGCCATTCTCTTAACAGTACCTCCTACTCCATCGCACGGTCCCTTTCCGTGAGCAGTTGCGTGCACATTCAACTTCAAAATCCTTTTTGTGTTTAGTTATATTAATAAATTTTTTTTTATTTTTATAATGTGTTACTGGACCATCTGTGAGGTAATAAATTTTAGATAAATCCGGAATTTTTGTTTTGAAAAACTGCAATAATTTTTCTATGAACAAGTAAACTGCTACAGCGTCATCACAAGAAACAAGTACCTCTATTGGCTCCAGAGTTAACTTTTTATTTTTTATGAAATCGGATTGTGTTAGTGATATAAAGCAATGAGGAATCAAATTTTTCAGCTTAATTATGAAGTAATCCAGAAATTCGTCTAATGGTTTTGAATATTTTTCCAAGTTGTATCGTTCAGTTGAAACCTACTGACTAAACAATAATTCAGCACCCAGACAATCATTGTCCAAAAATGGGTTTTTCAAATATTCGCGAAAATTATCCAATCCTGGGCAGTTCTTGCGTTGCAGAAGATAACATGTTGATCTTAGATCTTTACATAGTATTAATGAAATGCAGTCCTGTGGCCCTATTCTGGTAATTCCCGGGGAATAGAAATTTTAAATTTTGTTGCAGTATTATTCCCTTTTCCCCAAAGTGTATTCTGGTGTTCGGGAAAGATTTTTTATTGGGAAAAAATTATTCCCCATTACAGCAGTTTTGACGTTTGTTTTTCCACACCGATTTTATGAAAGAATTGATGGGAAATAGATTTTTAACGAAAATGTTTGTTTATATGTAGTTGTTATTAATAATTAATACTGTTAATAGTTTTGAAGATAGTATTATAATAAATAAGAGTTATTATAATAATTTTGATACAACTAAATTTATTTCCCCTGTATATTTATTCCCCAATTGACAGAATGCACTTTAAGAAAATGGGGAATAAAAAGTTGGAAATATGTATCTGGGAATAACTGCTGTAAAAAAAATTATTCCCCGTTCCCCGGGAATTACCAGAATAGGGCCACTGGTATTGCGAAATTTTTCCATTGGTGACAGTTTCCACCCTAGTTCCATGAATAATTAATTTGATATTTTGATATATTATACAAACGCAAACTGTACGCGTTCCGCTGCTTCCTGGTTGAACACAGTTTTTAGGTCGTAGCAGAGAAAATTTAGAAAAACCATTTTTTTTTTATTCATCATCCTTAAATTTCAACTTGTAGCCCTCATAACACTCCTTTAATGTGCACATCATTAGACGTTTCTGAACTTTAACTTTATCAATAGTTAAACAATCGTTTTTCTCAGGCTTTATACGACTAACTTCATCATCGTTGTAATATTCTAGCACTGAATGCCTGAGTTCATCACTGATCCGTTTTCCAACTTTGGGTGCTTGAAGGCTCAGTTCATTCTTGTTTTGAATATTTTTAGCTGTCCGTACCATATATTGGGTTGTATTGAATTCTTCATGGGTTTGTTGTATAGTTAGGGATTTGGCAGGGTAGACAGCAGCTGTATTTTATCACAATTTTTCTCCAAATGTCGCGATTTGATCCATGAATTCATCATATAGACGTGCCTTATAATGATTTTCCTCTGAGTGAGTCAAAAGAGGTTCTATTCCAGATACCAAAGATGTTGATGATGTCGGTAATGTGGTAGTTAAATTTAATAACTTTTTCTGCTCGTAATATTGACTGGATTCCAACTTACTTGGATATATAGAGGACATGCCAATGTCTGGTAATATCTTGTTAAGTTTTTTACTAACGAGAGCACTTTTCATTTGGCATTCCTGTGACAGATTACGTTACGGTTTATGTACCTGAACGTAATATTTTGGGACACATTTACAAAATAAATGACTTATACCAAAATTTATTTTTTAACTAATAGCTTTATGGGCTATCCCTAAACTATGTTACGCCTTTGTTTGGGGAAGGAGTATTGATTGTCGTCACGTTTAGGCTGGGGCAGGGAGAATTTCATAAAAGATGACGTCACGTAATTATAAGAAGTTACTGTTACGGGATATTACATATGACATAATACAATAATTTGCAGGTATATCAGTTTTCATCAGTTTTGTGACGACTTGTGATGAAGGAGTGAGAGAGACGGAGTTAAGAATGGCCCAAAATAACTTGACGTAGTTTAAGAACGGACTGTTACAAATTATTTCCTCTTTGTTTTTTAATTTTCTATTAGAAGTAAGAATATACTACAGATCGACGAAACTAGTTAAAAATTGAAAATATAACAATTTGATTATGTATTCCAAAAACGGGTAAATCGTCATACATAAATATATTTGGCACGAAAACGAAAAATTTTACTAGCGCAAGTTTTTAGTATGTTAAAAAAAAAAATTGGACGATCATTGAGAAAATTCAAAAATAAAATTTTGGCGGGAAATTTGAAAATGAAGAAATTAAAGAAATTACCATTTTTATATTTTTTTATTAATCCGTATTAACTTACCTTTAAAACGAGTCCTATATCATTAATATCGGATATTTCCTTTTATAGCCATAAATACAACATCATGTTTATCATTTTTCTCAAAATTTGACACCCTGTATTTTAAACAACAACAACAACAACAAAATCATTTTCTACAAAATGTTTTTTTAACTAGTACTACCAATTGAAAACATAAAAAATTAAAAATTTAAACACGACTTCCGGTCCCATATACTAAATTTGTGATTTGACGTATTTTTCACCATATATATGTATATATAGTAAGTACATATATATATATATATATATATATATATATATATACCATAAATATATAAAGAGTGTTTTTTTAAGCCCGATAGAACTTGAAATTGTAAAAATTAACACAAAAAATTAAATTCTAATTAAAAATTTGTCTTTATTCGAAAGATCAATACATGGCATTGATATTTGAAAATGATTTCGGGCATATGGGCACCGCGGCTGTTCTTAACGAAATGCATTCTGGGCGTTTCGGGGCAATTTTGGGCCATTTTTTCGAACTCTGCTGACCGTATGTCACGAATAATACAAACAATGCTTCCCTCCAAGGCACCAATTGTTGCTGGTTTATTAGCATAAACCAGTGACTTCACGTAGACTCTCAGGAAATAATCGATAAGTGTCAAATCGCACGACCTTGGAGGCCAATTGACAGGTTTATTTCTCGAAATCAACTTATCGCCAAATTTTGATTTTAATAAGTCGATGGTTGCGGTCGCCGTATGGCACGTAGCGCCATCCTGTTGAAACCACATCTAACAAAAATTCCTGCGAACGACGACGAATCGATAAATTTGGGTCTTCTTCCACACTCTCGTTATTGCATCCTCTAGAGAGTATGTGGTACGAAATCTATCCACAGTTCGACGGATGGCTTGCACAGATGGACGATTATGTGCACCATAAAAATCACATTATCCTCATTAAAGGCGATCAAGAATATTGAAATTTAGATATTTTTAGTAAAATTTTCAAATTTTATAATTGAAAATTTTTGATGCTCCTATTTTTCTGCCTTCCTAAAGCTGTTTATCAATACAGTTAGTAAATACTCTACTGTGAAATGAATTAAATAATATTTTATCTTTATAATCTAATAAATAAATAAAGAATATGAAACGGTAATGGTTTTTTTCTTATTTCAATTGGTTGTAGAATATTTGTAAATTTATCTGTAAGTATATACTCTTACCCTAGTAGAAAAAGTTCATCAAGTAACCAATACAAAAATGCATCAACTCAAACAATTCAACAAAGTATATAGAATTTTGTTCAAGTGTATAATTTTCAACTGTTCAAATTTAGTGGTAAGTATATGTAAAAAATGTGAGTAAGTGAAAATATTGAAGAATAATACAGGGAAGTTACTGATGCCATTCTGGTCCTTACTCAGTTTAAGAAATTTAATGTAATATTAATAACTCAGAAAAACCCGTTAAAAAATTCTATATTATATATTTCTTTCTCCCTTCTGCCCCGATTGTACCTCAATTTGTTTTACGTTTTGTACAGTTGGTAATTAGACATTGTGTAAATCAGTCACACACTCGTATAAACAATTTTGTTTGATGCCAGAAAAAACTGGATCATCTGATCATCTAAAAATTAAGTAAATTATAATTGTATAAAATAATTATAATTAATAAATCATCACAATGTCTTTAAATGACCTGAATGAATGACATTTTCTATTTTACTGCGTACTTTTCCTTCCATTTTGTTACAGGTACATTGATTTTACACACATATTTCATTTTGAAACTCGTGCGAAATTTCTTACTATTTTACAAGAGACTTTCTATCCAAAGTCAGTAAGAAATGCATTAGTAATTATTCAATGATTATGTTAAGTAAACTTGCAATGAGTACAATGATGAATCGCTCTTCAATATTCATAATGAACTTCATTTAATTTTCCACAAAAAAATTCAGTGATAAATGAAAATTATATAAATGAGTTTAGTTCTGGGCCCTGAATATAGTTCATCTAATGGCTCAGCTATTTTGAATTTAAAAATAACTGGAAAAAATAAAGTAGTATAGTATTTGAATTCTACAAAATATATTTATTTTACTTAGTGTTTAACACAACAACGTCATTATATATCTCAAAAAACTTTAATTTAATAACGCGATTCAAACCTTTGAATTCCAATCATTCAATGCCCCTCTTTATTTAGAACAATGTTAATAATTCTAATGTTAATAATTAGTTTCTAGATTTAATTTTTGTTAATAATACGGAATATTTGTCAGTTTACGAATCTTTGACAACTTTTAAGAACAATGATAAAGATCATAATTCTCTCGAAATTGAATTTCATGTTAATAACTTTAATGCTAAATGTCGTGAATTTTCTCTGGATGATTCGTTTTATGATTTTAAAGCATGCGATTCCCACGGTATGTCTGAGTTTCTCCGATGCATATGCTGGAATGAGTTATTTCTTAACAATGATATTGATGTAAATGTAAAAAGTTTTAATGATTTGCTGTTTCTGGCCTTTGACCGTTTCGTACCTTTGAAAAGGAAACGTAACTATAGTTACCCTCCATGGTTTGATTCGGATTTGATTAATCTGCGTAACCGTAAGAATAAAGCCTTTTACAGACTTCGAACCAATGATTGTGACTCTAACAAATCTATTTTTGTCAATCTTCGGGATCAATTTAAATCCGAATTTCATACTAAATATCTACAATACATAAAAACGATCGAAGCTAATATCAAACAAAACCCCAAATCATTTTGGAAGTTTGTTAATGATAAGCGCAAAACAACGGGCTTTCCGTCGATTATGAATTATGATGGAGTTCAGCTCTGCACTGTATCAGAAATATGTACAGGTTTTGCAAGCTTCTTTCAATCGGTTTATAAAGATAATAGTAGTCTTATTGTTGATGACCCTATTGTCAGTAATTGTCAATTTAATATTCCTTATTTATCTATAACTGAAGATGATATATGTAATTCCCTTTTGCATTTTAATGATGGATGTGGGCCTGACGGTATTCTCTCGTCAATACTTAAATGTTTTGCATCATATATTGCAACTCCGTTATGTTTTATTTTTAACCAATCGTTAGTTAACGGCTATTTTCCAACCGCTTGGAAAGTGTCACATATTATTCCAATTTACAAAAAGGGGGACCGCTCTGATGTATCCAATTATCGTGGAATCTCAATTCTTTCATCGATCCCAAAACTTTTCGAGTTAATTGTGACAAAACATCTGTCATTTCATACAAAAGAAATTATCTCGGATTTTCAGCACGGTTTCACCAGTGGAAAATCTACGACTACCAATATTTTACAATTTACTAAATTCGCTCTTGAATCACTTGAGTCACAAGCCGCCCAGGTTGATGCGATTTACTTTGATTTTGCTAAAGCCTTTGATTCAATTGACCATACAATCATTATAAAAAAGCTCTCAGAAATTGGTGTCGCCCCTAATTTTTTAAAATGGATTGGTTCTTATCTGGTGGGAAGAAGACAATATGTTTTATTGAATCAAGTCAAATCGGATTATATATATTGCCATTCTGGGGTTCCGCAGGGATCACATTTGGGCCCAATCATTTTTCTTTTATTTGTGAATGACATTCCGAATATTTTTAAATTTTGTAACTGCTTATTATTTGCAGACGATTTGAAGATTTTTAAACATATTCAATCTTTAAATGACGCAGAAGTATTTCAATCAGAAATTAATTCATTATCTCATTGGTGCTCTACGAATAAATTGTTGATCAATATTAATAAATGCAACATCATGTCGTTCTATAGAACATCCAATCCGATTGTTTTCAATTATCAGTTGGAGGGTAATGAACTTTGTAGAGTAACTTCAATTGTTGACTTAGGTGTATTCTTTGATCAAAAATTAACTTTTGCTTTACATCTAGACAAAATAATATTAAAAGCCAATTCTATGTTGGGTTTTATTTTTAGAATGACAAAAGAGTTTGTTGATATTTTTTCATGTGTTAGTTTATATACTTCTCTAGTTAGATCTCACCTGGAATATGCGGCGGTGGTTTGGTATCCTCACCATGAAGTACAGATTAAAAGATTGGAATCAATTCAGAAACGTTTTACCATTTACATTTATAGAAAACTTGGTTATCTTTCAGATCGTAATCAGCCTATGTGGCAGCAAGTGCGTAATCTTCCAGGGTATGAAAATCGGTGTCTAAGCCTTCGAATTGATACTTTAGCGAAGCGCCGAAAAATGCGTCAGCAATGTTTGTCGGGGATTCTTATAAGATGCCCTAATCTTATTTCTGCCTGGAACATTTATGTGCCGGGTAGAAGTTTGCGGCAAAGGGAATTTCTATTTATCGAATTTCAAAGAACTAATTATGGCTATAACGAACCGACGGCTTCAATGGCCAGAATTTTCAATGATTATTATCATTTGTTTCATTTTGAAAAATCGAGAAAATGCTTTCGGTACGAAATTCGTTGTTGCAATTTTTGATTGTATAATATTTTTGGCATATATTCTGTATTGTACAAATTTTAATTATTATATTATACTATGTAGTTACTATTCATTAAGTTGTTTTTTTAACTGTAGAATAGATTTTTTGTAAATAAATAAATAAATAAATGTAATTGGTTTACTCTTTTTGTTAAGCTGCAGATATGAATTTCTAACAATAAAATGTTGTATAACTAGCATTTAGGCAAAATTTCTTTTTTAGTTATTACGTTGTTGAAGTTAATGAGCGATAAGTTCCGGATAAACCGATTAACACATGTCTTGTTATTAAAAAACGTAAACCCGTTTCACTACCAAGCTAGAGCCAAACTCGGAACGCAGAAACCATCCAATTACCAGTACAATAGCGAACCCGTTTCACTACCAAGCTAGAGCCAAACTCGGAATGCAGAAACCATGACCACCACCACGACCGAATTCACCCTACACCCAAGTGAAGCTACCCCGAAAAACACGAATACACACAGAAAAACACCGACGACGAGCCGGAGAAAACTTCGAGCGAACTACAAAAAATCGAACACCACTCGCAAAAGAACGAATCCGATCTGCAAAACCCATAGCGATCATCAATATTTCAAAATTATATTTAAAACTTATAAAACAGTAGACTACCAAAATAAAAATCCAATTAGCATCCTTCACCTATTGAAGAGATCTCCGCCACTCCATTTACCATCACCACTTAAAAATACAAGTTAGTAAAATAATAAATCAATGAAAGGAAATTGAAAAATTAAATTCTTAAAAATTTTATCGGTGTACCATATAAGTAAGATTGACGTTTGTATATGAAAACAGCAACCTAAACTTCAATAAATCTATTAAGTTAATTAATTAGTATCTCGATTTTCATTTACAAAATTCCACTTTGTTCACATTCATTTAATCAAGATTTGGCATGCTTAAATAAATACGTTATTATGTGTTGCAAACCAAATCTTAATTCAACATAGATATTGATCATCTGAGGCCCGCTCAAGGTTATAAGTTCAGTGGATTTGTAGATTGTAGCGATTGACCAATTTTAAAAAGAATGTCCGAGTACTATCAGTCGTCACAAAAACATGAAATACAAGCACGTTATATCAAAGTTGATTGAAACATTGACATCAGAAAGAATCTATTTCAGATTGACAATGTATACAATATTTTTATTTAACCGTCATATTAGTAAATATATAATAAAGTAGATAGATAGAATGATAGAATTAGGGCCCATATTGAGGGAATGGTTATTTGAGTAATTTCATTTTAAAACAGCAAAAATTTTGGAAATTTGAACTTCATGATTTTTGATTTGTTTAACTTTTGGTGTACGTGTAGTAGTTACAAAAATAAAAATAATATATTTTTTATTTTTTTGATATTGCGCAAAATTAGTGAAAACCCCCATTTGGAGTAAACTTCAAAGGCAAATTTATGAATTAAAAAATTAATCGTTTTTAAAATTTGCGTTAATTAGAGTGAATATCGAAATTATAAATTCTTATAAAATTATAATCAAAATTAAATTGTTTTGATCAGATATGTAACGGTAAAATATTAAATGAGATATTAAACTAAATACCCCAATATTTTTTTTTATTATTTTTTGCTCAAAATAAAGCTTAACTAATTTGCTTTCACATACTCAAATATGGCACTAGTGTTTTTTTTTTTTGTTTTTAAACTACACTAATTCAAACATAAGGCATTCTTAATAAATACTCAACGTAATTAAAATATGAATGAATCTCGTTTCAAGAAAGTTTTTGATTTCGCTTCTTCGCAATTTGCGACCATGTCGAACAAAACCAAAGCAAAATTGGCGAAAGGGTTAGACGGTAGAGGGATAAAAGGATAAAAACAATAAAAATGTATGGTTCAATTTAAAAATTTATTTTGATGTATAATGTTCTCTAACGATTTGCGAATTTGAAAATGATTTAGTTACAAATTTATTTTTTGCCTAAGGTGTAAAACGATGATAATCGTGAGTTCCCTTTATAGTAATTGCGCTTTGATAACGACTTTTCAAATGTAATTTGACATCTTCGTCATACTCTGCTTTCGTTGCATATTCAAAATGCATTGTTGATTTCCATGATCTACTCCATTCGTATAGCTGTTGTGGAGTTTGAATTGATCCCTTTGTTAAACTGTAGTGATAGGCACCTCTTTTAAATGTTCCACCAACACCATCACACGCCCCTTTGCCGTACTGGTAGCATGAAAATGCCACTCAGCTGCGATGTTAAAATCTTCTTCATGATGACTTATATTAATTAAATTATTTTAATTTTTATATTGTATTATAGCTCCGTCAGACATATAGAAAATCTTTTTGATGTTCGATGTTATTACTTTTATAAATTGAATCATTTTAGTTTTGAAGAGATGTACTGCGATGCTATCGTGTTCCATACAATTAGAAATAATAATGAAAGTAGCATGTTTCACTGAACTCCTCAAAAAAGGATTCTACTAAGCTCCATGCAGTATATGATATCTTATTTTTAGGGATACTGCTTGTAGTTATTGAAGAGAACGTACAATTATCGATTAGTGATCAATTAAATAACGGGTAGCACCTTCTTTAAAATAATCTTGAATTTCGTGATGTCGTCATCTGCTTTGGTAGTAATATTAATAATTTCTTCTTGTCTTCATAATCTCCTTCATCGAACTGGTATTTGAAATCATCGATTCATAATCTATTCATAATACGAAATCTTCTTTTCCTGTTCAGAGCACGTTGGTTCCTCGTCGCAATTTAACTGTTTATAAATCGCTGACGAAATTTCAAACATAGAGTTATGTTTAAACATAGAGTTTGCTTTAGCAATGCAGTTATCGATGTGCCTGTTAAAACTATCGTTTCAACGTAGGTGACTCCTAGATCAGTAATCTTGTAACAGTTTAGTTTGGAGTGTGGGTGATCAATTACCATGAATTCGTTGACACTGTCCTACTTAGCCAATAATTAACACTAGAAAACTAACTGTTAACAGAAAATATGTATCTGTTCAGGGTTTTTAGAGCGGTCATATTGTAGCCAGCCCAGAGCTCAGGGTTAGGGGTAGGGTTTTCTAAAGTTTGGAACAGATCTAGTTAGACCGCGGATCGTACTAAAAGGATTTAGGAAGGAATGGAAGAAAGGGAAGATCAACTTACCTCACAGCTGAAGAACTACGACCTACCAAATTCATTCTCTGATATTACGTCCTTTATCTCATCCTGAAATGCAAAACATGCGAAACTCAATGCAAAAACAATCGAACCAATAGATAACGAAACAACTCATGTATCATAAGAAATTGATCAGTTTTATTATTAGATAAAAATAAATGAAAAATAAAAATAGTAATAACCAAAAATTATAAACGATATTTGTATAAAGTTAACGAAAATATACTAATTAAACAAAATAAGTAATCGCATAATTCTAACAAATACTATATATCAAATTATTCTTATGAGACAAAACTTCCCATCATTTAAATTTAGAAAGGAACTAAACCGGTAATTTAATTCATAAATATGGTGTGAGGAGAACCGAAAAAAAACTTAGCTTATAAAAATAATTTGATAAATAGAAAATAAATAATAATGTAATATAATTTAGTAAAGAAATAAAATATAGAAAATAATAATAATAAAAATAAATCTAAATTTAATTGCCAATGTATGCTGAATGATGACGTGTTGCAGTTGATAATACAATTTTGTTTTACAGTAGATACAGTTTCTTTTTCTTTTTTTTTTCTAACTTTTTATTTTGCGGTTATTTACAGATATATTTTGTTTCTTAATTATTCAAATTGTTTACTCTTTATAGTTTTGTATGTACAAAATATATTTTTGCTTCCAAATATTTCGATCACTGTATATTTAATTAATTTTTTTATTGCGTTCACTGTAAATATTTTTAATTTGTTCATTACCCATTTCTCATTCTCATAATTTTCACTATAGCGTATCATTCATCATTCTTTTTGTATTTATTTCATTCATATGCTCACAATAAGCACACCACGTTACTACTGTCGGGTTTTATTTATTCCGATTCTAGAATAAAATGGATTGTTGGTGCATTGCTTTTTATTATTTAATGTTACGTGAAAATATAGTATAAATTCACTTTATTTTATAGATAGAAGGAAAAACGTATCAATTTATTTTATTGTCGTTGATTTTTATGATAGGTTTTGTGAATTAATAATAATTATCACAATTTACAGATATAGTATTTCTATTAATTATTGTGGGTGATTTAGTAATACTTAACGTAATTCACTAGTTCGACAATAAAATGTGCATTTTTGTCATTAACTGCTCACTCACGTTCACTTTTATTGTTATAATTGCACATTTATTTATTTATTGTTGTTTTTATTTAATTTTATAAATTAAATATTTTAGATATTCACTATACAGGTTACTATCTTATGTTAATTTTCACGTTATTATTTTATAATTATTGTAATAAATTAAATCGAGACAGATTAGGAATAATGATCATAACTAAAGCTAATAAGATAAAAACTAGTAATTAAAACAAAAATGATCACTATTTATTCCCACATGAATTGTTTCTCGAATGTTTTTGCACTCACATTTTTATATTTTAATATCACCGAATAAACTAGACGTTTTCAACTCAAATTTTAAAATCGAACCGTCCCGTTTTTCAACACAACAGCGAATTTATAGCTTCATGAGACAATTGAGTACCCCTACTTCCAAGCGTTAATGGAAACAATTAGTGTCTTGTAAAGTTATTTTTGTTTTAAATAGGAGAGATTAAATCAAATACTTAATCCTCTATTGGAACGGTGGTGATCATCGTTACAATCTCTCGTACTCTTTAAACCACATTGTCATTGATATTGTATGTCATTATTGTCCGATTCCTTTTTCGATGAAAAGATATAATTTTGCACTTCTTGATGTTCAAGTGTAATGAGTTTTAGTCACACCACTCACTAAGTCTATTGAGGTCATCTTGCAGTTTTTCAGCATCACGAATTTGTTCAATCGTACGATCAATTTTTACGTCATCAGCAAATACGAGAAGATTGGAGATATTTATGATCTTGGTGAATGTGATGAATGAATACAATAAAAATCCAGGGTCCAATATGTGATCCTTGAGGAATACCCGATATCACTTTGATAACGTTGGATTTTTGATTGGCAATTATTACATATTGTAGGCGGTTTGTTAAGTATGACTTGTGGGTGTATGCTGGTTGACAGATATATGATGTATTAGTGTCGATTTAAAAGCGTTGAATACAACTAGTTTGAATAATATAGGAATTGATGATGAAGTCGATATTCCTCTGTAACATATGACGTCATCCCATTTGCCTAATTTAAGGATTGGAGTTATTTTAGAGATTTTCCATTTTTCAGGAAACACAGCAGGAGTAAAGTATGATTGAACAGTCTGCACAAAGGATTTACCAAATTACTCGCAAATGTTTTTAATATAGATGAGGGTACATCATCCGGCCCACATCCGTCCGTTTCCAAAATTGTTTTGGATTTGTTTTAATTTTTTCTTGAAATAGACATCAAATTCCACGCTGTGTTATAAAAGGGTCAGCTTGTCTGTTTCCAAACTTGATTTCATCGTTAATATTCACAAAAAATAAAAAATAGACAGAAATTATATACAGGTGACACGATACCACCACAATAAATATTACCTAGGTAAATATCTAAATAAAATGATAAGGTATTATTTTATTACAATATTATAGTTACTTAAGACAAATTTCACAGCTTGACTCAAACTTAAAAGCTGTACTCGCTACCAGCAAAAAAAATTCTGATGCAAAAAAAAAAACAAAAAAAAAACCCATTCGCTGAAACCGAACAAAAAAATAATAATTTACTTGATGTGTTTAGCTTGATTAATTGACACGCGATGTATAGAAATCGTTGTGCAGAAGTAGGATGACCGCAGTAGGATGACTCCCCAAAAAAAAATAAAAAAAATCAGAAACTAAAATGGAAAATACAAGTGGTTTGAAACGGTATCTCTTTTATTTAGTGTACGCAGATAATTGTTAAAAATCAAATAAAATTAGAAAACAAACCTTAATGGTTCCATTTGGTAAATCACCCAAAGCAAAAGTGGCCTCAACATTATATTTAACTTCGAACAAAATTTGAAATTTTGTTTTTCTCCAAATCAATCCAAATCGGAGTAAGCACAAATTTATTTCAGAACCTCCAAATGAAACAATGAAAAAAAAAAAAAAAAAAAAAATTTGGAACAATTTGAAATATGGAAATTCACATCTTAAAATATTTTCAGGTTTGATTTGAAATCCTTAGAAGTTTGGACCTATTTACATGAGGACTTTTTCAACCAATTTTTCGGTGTTAAAATACCACATCGGATTTTTTTTCAAAACTTTTTATGTATGTCTTTTTTTCTCATTTCATATTTGTCCTTTCAACAAAAAAGGTCGCTTTATTAAATACCGAGAAAAAAATGGAGGTGTGGCCAACACACGACTTTCTTTTACGAACAGAGAATTTTGAGAAATTTTTTTTTTCTAATATTCAAAATTTTTAATTTTTTTTTTTTAAATTTTTTATTTTTTATTTTTATTTGTTTTTAATTTTTGGAAACATTTTGTATTAAGTAGTTTTTTGTAAACCTTATACTTTTTAAAATATTTGCAAAATAACATTTCTGGACCAAGGGAGTGGCCACTTCTGGTTAGCCGATTTGGAGTAAAATTCACTGGGACCTCCCAATTTATCAAATAAGCTTAAATCTGAAGTTTCAGTTCGATTGGTTAAACCATCTGGGCTGTAGAGAGGACACAGACAGACTGACAGACAGACAGACATACAGACACCATTTCGAAATCCACTTTTTCGGATTCAGGGGACCTCAAAACAAATAAATCTCTAAAAATCTCAAGGTCCAAAATTTTCATGATTACTATACTTTATTTTACTAGAGTAAAAGAAAGTAAAATGTATCTCCTTGAGTTTTTTTTTTATTCATTTTGTTTGTTTGGTGAAAAAAATCCAAGAAACCTCCAAAATTTAGGTTGAAAAAAAAAATTATAAAATATTTTGTTTCAAAACCGGTTTTGTATGGAAAACCGAAAAAAATCCTCAAAAAAGTCCTGGTGTAAATACACTGAATGAAACAATGAAAAAAAAAAATAATAAAAAAATTGGAAAAAATTGAAATAAGGAAATTCACATCTTAAAATATTTTCGTGTTTGATTTGAAATCCTTAGAAGTATCAACCATCCCAGTTTAGGACACTATTCAAAAAGTCAATACACAAACTAGGAGAATTGAAAGTATTTGACAAACCGGCAGATGTTTCACGTCTCACAGGAAATCACAATCACACAAAATCTTCATATAAATAAACATAAAATTGGGCGCTATAATGTTGCCTTACCACCACGGAGAGACACGTCACCGGCTAGCTCTATTTGGTGAGGTCATTTTTGATCGTGGGGCATTTTCTCTCGGTAAGACAACATAAATCTTTGGAGAATCGTGGCCATTTCCTCTTACTTCGCAACGACTGGGATTACCCCTTTTAACCGCTCATTATTTGTACATACCGATTAGTGTAAGAAAAGGAAAGCATATTGCCAGATACAATAAAATTTTTTGGGAAACAATACGATTCGAATGTTATGAATTTATATAATACAAAAAATTAGTTTTCAGGGATACCTTATATTTAATTGTTATTCTGTACCCCCAGGACACAGCACGATCCGATCCACCAGCACTCCAAAATTTATTGTAATAGCCTGGTTGATATCCTCCACCCGGAATAACCTGCCACCACACACGAAACCCCTTCCTTTTTCCTCACCTACTCGGCAAACCAAATTCACTCCAACATCCGAATTATGACACATTAACACCGGAACAGTTTGTTTTTGTTTAATTTATATTTACAAATTTTTATTTTTGGTGTTTTACAAATGTACAATATATTTACTATATATGTACATATGTATATGGTATTATATTAATTATCGGTATAACTATTTTACAATGAATAGTTTATAAGCTACACCAAATGGACACACTGTTCACATTCCCAAATGGGTTTAGAGTAATTGGTTTATAGTTTGTTATATATTTACATATAGATATTTATATCCAATTACCTAAAATCACTATATTCACGACTTTCACGGTACGCACAAAAAAGTTTTTTTTCTTGTTAGGATCCGTTTACCAACCCGATTTAAATTTTGGTGTTTATTGTTTATTATATAGGCATATTTTTATAATTTGGGGGTATAAACGAATTTATTTTTAATGGTACAAATTCTTAAATTTTTGTTCTTCACTCAAAGACTTTATTTTCCCAACTCCCATTTTTTTTCGTTTTTTTCCAAAACAATCATTGTTCCAAAAAAATCCAATATTTCCAACCTGAACTACTTAAATTTTTTGTTTTGTGCATCAGAATTTTTCCTTTGAAGGTGTGTTCATGGTCCAATTCTGGTGAAAAAAAGTACACTACGGAGTTAGCAAAATATTATAATTTTTAGTTAAAATTAATTTTGGTTTTGGTTTATTGGTAACCCTGGTCAACTTTTTCGTTCTAGTTGGACATAATTCAACTCATACAGCTAACTTCGTGGCGTACATTTTTTTAACAGAAATGTAGCATGTACACAGCTTGAACCGTTCAACTAATTTAACGTACTGTAGATCTGTTCTGCGGTCCCAGTAACATGCATTTGTTACAATTGTTTGTAAGTTGTGTAAAAATAAGGGAAGAAATAATTGATGAGATAAATAAAGAAGTTTTTTTCTTCACCGTTATCTTCGTCGTCTTCAACTTATTTGTCATCATCACCATCATTCTCATCATCCATCATTATCGTAGTCTTTGTCATCTTCATCAATACCAATTGATTGTTTAATGTGTTTTTTATCAGATGATGAAAAAGTGTGCAAATCGAAAAAAGAACATGTGTGTTCGAATTTTTGACGTGCGAACAAATATTTAGATGGAGGTGTACATTTGATTTATAATGTAAATGAATATTAAATCATATGAACATAACTTATGCGTTAATGGCCAAATGACGTTTCTGTTTGTGAGCTTTCTTCTTTTGCATTTCCTCCTTTTCTATCAGTTTCTTTTTTTGCTTTTCTTCTAAAAATTTTTTATAGGCTCAAGAGCTTTTTGCTACAGCATTCTTGCGCATTTTTAAGAACGTAAAATTGTTCTCCTGAGAAATAATCAGGTTTCCATGATTGAGTGTGATGATTATGTTGTCGGTGGTGCTTTCGATGGTGTCAAAGGGTGTCTCAGAGTTGATGTAGCCTCGTTTTTTTAATTTGGACGAGTGGTGGTGCTTAGTATACTGAAGCACACGAAATGATAACGGAGCAGGTGGTGTTTTAGGTGATGTAAAGGAACGTTCTCGTGATTTTGGGGTTTGCGATTTTCCTGTTTGAATTTCTGGTGCCACCAGGAAATCAGGTGAAATAAGGCATGTCTCATCATCAAACGAAGTTTCTTCGTACAACGAGCTGCTAGTCATATACTGTCAGAGCTGCGTTTTTTTTTCAATTTTTTCCAAGGCCCAACTTCACCAAGAAAATTGAATATTCGGACCAAACCACCATAGGTATGTAGCGACTCACAATATATTCGTCTCTACTATTGTCCAATCAACGCACTAAAATTAAATTCAATTTCATTCACGCACCAAAATTAAGTCCAAATTCAACTAAATTCATCTCACTCAGCGCCAACACAACCGCGCGCACAACCACAACAAATTATGTCACGATTACCACCACCAGCGCCGCACACGCCAAAAGAAAAAATGACAAAATGCAAATGTTTTTGCGCCCATCTTTCGTTTCGATTAAGAGTCGAATTTTTGTCTACAAAAAACGCGGTCGCAACCTAAAAATAAATTAAATTATTCGCGATATTAATTCATTATTCGCGGCGTCAATTTGGCCGTTACCAAATTAAAATAAACTGAAATTTATTTGAAACCTGGTACGGAATACCGTGCCAGGTACAAGGGACATACTAACCTAGAACGGTAGCAGTATATACATATTTTGGCCGACAATTACCGCCGTGTAAATTTACAGTGAGGCCATTTCGAAAAAAAAATAAAAACGTGCACATCAAGGTTAGTCGAGTGAAAGGGACCATATCATAACCAACGCAACGGCACAGCATTCCAAAATCAACATAGGATTATGCAACGAATTTTATATTATTCCGGACATAACATTACCAATTAAGGTAATGAAAACAAATATTGTTCTTCAACGGCAGTGACAACTAAATACAGGGGCCGTTCATCAGCAGCTTTCGTAATCAAAAGCAGCTACCGCTTCATTCATGGACGATCAGCGATAATTGAAATCATCAAGATACAGTAGTCTGTATTATTACTCTTATTTCAAAATAATCATCATCAAAAATCAGCTGCGGTTAAACCCGCTACATTCAATGGCATTACAACAAATTATCAGAAAGCTTTAAAAATTATTTTACATTTTTTTTCTCGTTTAATGATTTTTTTTTATTCATTATATACATTGAAATTTTGATATTTTTATATTGTACTTTTTAATTAAATCTCTCAAAAAGAAAAAAAAGAAAAGAAAATTTTACATTTCAATACAAATTAATCTTGAGAATTAGATATTTAAAAGTAAAATTTTCATAGCAGAAAAATCTTTTTTTTAACGATTTCTATATAATATTTTTGGTTGCGGTATCATTAAAATGTTTTTTCTAATAATTCTCGTGGTTTGATACGTCGAGATTAAAATTTTGCGACAGTTTACCACAGTTATTCGTTAGGTCGTGGACATTTTAATAAGCTCGATCCAATTTATATCAGATATTTCGAAGCAAACTCTAGCTTTGGGTCTTGAAATACATTGCATTTCGTTTTCATTTTGGTTTCCGAGGTATTTTCTAGATTTTTCATACGATATTTATTGATTTTGTTTTTGACAAAAATTCGGCAATCCGGGTATTACTTCCCCATCAATTTTCTAAAATAAAAAAAAAAAAAAACTTATACAATTTTTATTTTCCATACGCAAAATTTTCGGTAACTACAAACTAGTAGAATTGTGAACACCGACGTGGCGGAACCCACGACAAAATGTTGCCATAAAATTGTTTGCCTATTTTATTAGTCGCAACAATTTTGTTTTGTTTTTTTTTTGTCTCGCGCGTTCATTATTATCACTAAATTTTAACGAGCCCCCCCAATTGAGGAACTCGGATTCGGACCGTCCCAATTCGGGGGTATCTCGATCACACACACAAAGTCGGAGATTACAAGGTAATTAATTTTTTTTTTTTACATCCTCACGCATTTCCGCCGAGTGGGGCTGTTGATCGAAAACATAGCATAAACTGTATTTTTGGCAGATAGACCACTCGCCGCGACCAACATGGCGCCAGATCCAAACGATAACAAACAAAGCACCGAGAAAGTCGGACCAGAACCTACGGCCAATGTCAGCCTAGATAACAGAATAAGCACCACTGAAACACGACAGCAAGTCGAAGCAACCAGTGTCAAATTAAATCCATTTTGGCTGGAAGATCCAAAGCATTGGTTTAACATGGCCGAGATTCTTTTCGACCTCTCGAGTGTCACGAGTGACAAACAAACATATGCGCATGTACTGTCAGCCTTGTCCCCAGCAGCAAGCACATACATTGCAGACTTGCTCGCTTCGCCACCCCTTGAGAACGGATATTTAACACTAAAAAGCGCCCTTATCGAAAGATTGGCACCATCCGCCGAGCGAAAGCTTGAACAACTATTAAGCGGACAAGACATGGGCGACAAAAGACCGTCGGAGATTCTACGCCATATTTGAATGCTTGCCGACGGTCAATTAACCAACTCAGTTCTCAAGTCTCTCTGGGTACGAAAATTACCAGAGATTATAAAGATAGCGATGGTCGGACAAGCTGACATGATACAGTAAAACGATCTAGCCAAAATTGCAGATAGAATGCATGAGGCAATAACACCTACAAAGAGAATTTCGGCCGACTTTAAATCAGAACACAAATACTGGCAACTCGCTTGAAGCCAGGTTATCGCGATTGGAAAATCGGATTAACCAGGCGTTCAGTAATCGACGTAGCCGGTCAAGGGGTCGATCCTCATCGCGAGCAAGCAAGCAAAATAGTCGCAGCCCCAGCAACAAGTATCCAACGTGCTGGTACCATTTCAGATGGGGCAAGCAAACAAAAAGGTCCATTAAGCCATGCAATGTGGGGATTATCGTAGACTTAACACGGTAACGACACCGGATCGCTATCCGATACCCCACATTCAAAATTTCTCCATGCATTTGCATGGTTTTAAAATTTTCTCTAAAATCGATCTGGTGAGAGCGTACCATCTCATTCCCGTCGCACCTGGTGGTCATTTTGTGGTGCTATATCACACCTTTATATCACTAGTGGAGACTTTTCTTGTGTGATATAAAAAATTGGAGAAAGTCTACAAACACATCCCTGCAAAATGAATTTTAAAGGGAACATTTTTTTTTTTTTTTTTTTTAAAACATCTTTATTGATATGGCTACTACAATCTTAAACATTATTAATTCATTAGTAAGGTTGACATTAGTACTTATGAGATAAGCATAAACTTGTGTGGGTCTGCTGGACCAGTATCCAGTTCCCTTAAAAGGGAAAATGATGAATCAAAGTGATAAGTTGACGTTTCCACATAACCTCAAATGATATTATATGAAAATTTTATACGAAGTGCTATTTATGTGATGATAAAGTAATACTTTAATGCAAAGATGTTTAATATTTAAATAAAATGTTAAAAATATTCCTTTGTCAATCAACAATTTTATTTTGTACTTGGTTTCATGATAATTTTCATTCATTTTTTTAAAACCCCAATTTAGTTGTTTTCCATCAAACTATTTGGAGTTTGATCATAAACAACTAAATTAAAGTTTCAAAAAAATGAATGAAAATTATCATGAAACCAAGTGCAAAATAAAATTGTCGATTGAAAAAGACCAATTAATATATTTTTAACATAACATAACTAGAAAAGCCTTTGGTTTGTTAGAATTTGATGTTTAAGCATTGACCAATATTTGCATTTTGTGGGGTTATGTCAGATGGGTTATGTTGATTTTTGTTTAAAAATTTTTGTTTGTCCTCTGCTATTATGAGCTCCCGATGAAATTTGTTATTCTAGGCAACTAGAATGTTATTTTTAACAAATAATTTACTACACAAAATTAAAATAATTGTTGATTTTTGAATTTTGTTTTTCTTGTAAATTTAACAATTACCCATTAATTTTATTTCAAAAGTACATAAATGATCATTTTGTTAATAAATATCATTCATTTATATTTCGCGTGACAATATGGTGGACCACGTTGTGTTGAACTGGCAAATTGTAGTTCGGCTATGCTGTGAGTGAAGGGAACTGTTTGAGCAGAGTGCCGTAACCATTGTTGACTGAATAATGGATCGCGATCGGTGTGTCGACGCCAACCATTGTGGCATTGATTGACAGCTTAATCGCTGAATCAACCAGCCTTTATTCTTGAGGCCAACAAGACGGCCAAATCTGTTGTATAGGAAATCGGCGCCAACGATTGGACGATTTAAAGCAGCTAAAATTAAAGCGTACGTGAATGTTCTTTTAAGTCCGATGTTCACCTGAAGCAGTTTATTGCCGTACGTGTGGATTATAGTGCCATTAGCGGCCGATAAGACTAGGTCTGATTTTTGTAATTTATGTGTAGCGAAATTTTGGAATGGTAATACGGAAAGCTCCGCATCAGTACCAATTAAAAATGCCATTTTGTTAGTTGGATCGGATATAAATAAGCGGCAACCGTAAGCTTTACTTGTTTGGGGCATCTTGGTCCATTTTCATAGATGTGACGTTGTTGGCCAATGGTCGGAAATTACATGGCTTGGTACATTTGTTGGCCAACGCGGACAATTTTCGATGATACCAGAAAATTCTTTGGTCTTGCCGATTTCGGGAATTACAGCGGTATCGCATTTGCGAATATGATTGTCGGCCACGTGAATGACTTCTGCTGGTATTTGTGAGCCTAGTTAGCATTTGCTCAATTTCAGTTTACCGCGCTTCGAAGTTATTTTGGCTATTTCATATTGAGTTGGTTCTACCGTGTTCATTATTCGAGTCGCTTGGATTCTTCATGTGAGTTGGTCTAGACGAGCGCTTAACCGCACCAATGTTGTTTATTGCTGCTAGTCCTTCATGCAGCTTGTCGGCATTCTTCGAAATATCGTCCGCAACCAATGGCAACTTGATAAATTCCGGTAACCGTCGTAACCAAAATGACTTAATTATTATAGGATTAAAATTAACTCCGGCTAAGCTTTAGATTTGGCGCAACATCTCTGAGAGTCGTCGGTCTCAGTAAGTCAGAAATAATGTTACAGTTGTCTGGTGAAAGTGCCGAAAGATGTATGAATTTCTGGCGATCGCTCGTGACCTTTTGCATCTCAAACTGCAGCTCGGCCATAATAAACCAATTCTTTGGGTTGTTTTCCCAAAACTGGGGCAGCCTGATGGCCATGGTTTGAGCTGTGATCTCCGAAATGTGAGGCCCGGTATGTTTTTCAAGGTTATGTCTTGGCCGGTATTTTTGGTTTCTTCGTCACTCATCCTAAGATAGAGAATCGAATAAATGCGTCTGTGGACAATTTGTTGCGAACAGAAACAAAATAAATCGCGATACGTGAAAATTTATTAAATATTGAGGAATGCAAAAAAAAAAATTGTGTTTAATGGTTATCCTGGATTGAAAAATGACTGTACATATGTGTATGTATATGGCTCTCGTTCCCCGTTGAGGTACCCTCGAACTACTGAGCGAATAATGCCAGCTCGTATTGATGAGGCTCCTTTAAATTGTTTAATGATCGAGAAGAAAAGGAAACCAAACTGTAACCAAATGAAATAAAATAGATTTTTTTCTATGATTTAAATGAACGACGGTTTTTTTTTGTGGTGAAGAAATCACAATATTAGCAAAAGAAAAGAAGTGCGAACCATAAAAAATGTTATATATAATAAACATATTTAGGTAAATTTAAAATTGAGAAAAGAAAAATGTAAAATTTTTTTTTAATTAGCTAAGTACGTTAGTTTATGAAATGTTTTAACCAAGCATCAAAAAAAAAATTTGAATAATCGAAAAAAAAAAAAAAAAAAAAAAATGAAATATTAAATACAGAAAAAAAATTGACTCGCTGGTATTTTGTTGCTGTTTAGTTGTTGCTGTTTCCCGTTGTACTTCAATACTTTTGTGTAAAGTATCGTTGCTACGGCTTCGATTTATGGGTACCCCGAATTTTCTGCGAAACCAAATTCAACGAAACCACAATTCATAAAACAACAATTCATCGTAAACAATTCATACAACAACACTTCATAGTAACACAATTTTACGAAAAAACAATTCTTCGTAATAACAATTCGTCGCAAAGTAATTTATCGAAAAACAGTTAATCGTAAAATATTTTATATTGCGTAGATAAAAGACAATTGAATTCATGTTGATCAATAGTAGAATTCAACTTTCATTAAACTATATTAGGCACAACTAAATTATTTAGAATAATTTTTATCTTGGTTTTATTTTTATTTTTTTTTTTTTTTTTTTTTTTAATTTAAAATAAATTTTATTTATTTATTTTATGTAATTACAATCTAGTCTCCTGGACTAATTAGCAATTTGTGTCTGACTTAATTTACTAACTTAAATTAATCTATGGCTTCTTCCCATTGGCATTCCATAGTGTTTGGTAAATTGATGTAAACCACATCTTTGTTGTGGATTTTAGATCAGCATAATGCTGCTTAAGCTGACAATCACACCAGCTCAAAAGGTTTGGTTCTTTTAAGTCTGCGAACTAAATTCGTGATGCTTAGGAGCTGAATTGCCTCAATGTTCACATGTTGGCGGAGCCTTTCTTCATGTCTCCGTGCTTTTTCCTGGATTTCATTTAAGATGAGGTTCATTTTAAGGTCCCTATGAAGGTCATTGTTCCTAACATACCAAGGTGCATCAACGATGTTCCTTAATACCATATTCTGAAATCTTTGGATGATATTTACGTTGCTCTGTTTGGTACAGCCCCAAAGCTGAATACCATAAGTCCAAATCGGTTTCAATATTTGCTTATAAAGTAGAAGCTTGTTGTATGTTGATAAAGAAGAGTTCCTTCCCATCAGCCAATACATTTTTCTGTATTTAAGTCTTAATTCTTCACTTTTCTTCTTGACGTGTGCTTTCCATCGAAGTTTAGCATCCAGGGTCATGCCGAGATACTTAGCTGTGTTCGCATGCGGTATTATTTCCCGATTTATGGTAATCGGAATATGTTCGATTCGTCTGTTTGTAAAGTTGATGTGAACTGATTTAGCTTCATTTAGTTTTATTCTCCATCTTTTTGTCCATTTATATATTTGAGTTATGGCTGATTGTAACTTCTGTGTTGATTCTTCGTTGCTTTTTCCAACAGCTAAGATCGCCGTATCATCTGCAAAAGTTGCCACTGTGTTGTTTTCTAATGTAGGAAGATCATAAGTATATAGTAGGTATAACACCGGCCCTAATACACTGCCCTGTGGAACTCCTGCATTGATTTCTTTCAATTCAGAAAATGTATCATCTAACTTAATCCTGAAGAACCTATCTTTCAAGTATGATTCTAGTATCTTAGCAAATTGCATTGGTAGAAGATTCCTTAACTTGTGGTTAAGTCCTTCATGCCACACTCTATCAAACGCTTGTGCAACGTCTAGAAATACTGTTGAACAGACTTTTTTCTCCTCTAATCCTTTCTCAATTATACTGTTTATTCTGTGTACTTGATCAATTGTTGAGTGTTGGTTGCGAAAACCGAACTGATGATTTGGGATCAAGTTTTTACTCTCGATTATCGGATTTAATCTTTTTACCAGAAGCTTCTCAAAGAGTTTGGACATGACTGGCAATAGCGAAATTGGCCTATAAGACGATGTTATGTGTGGTGGTTTCCCAGGTTTTGGGATCATAATTACTTCTGCAATTTTCCATAAGCTTGGTACACATTTGATTCTAAATGCTGCATTTATAAGATTGGTGAGTTTCACCAGAGCTTTCCTTGGCAGTTCTTTTAAGATTTCTGCAGTAATAAGATCATACCCAGGAGCTTTTTTCGTATTCATATTAGCTTTTATCTCACGCATGACTTCTTTTGGTGTTGTCGGTAGGATTTCTTTACTTTCTTGCACAGCTTGTTCAGTTATTATCTCGGCTTCCAACGTTTGGTCTTCATGTGGCTGGAATATTTTTCGAGGTGTTCGGCAAATTCTCGAGCTTTGTCTTCATTATTTCTAGCCCATTTCTCACCTGCTATTTTTATTGGGGGAATCTGCATTATTGGTCTTTTGATTCTTTTGGTTGCTTTCCAAAGAGAATAATCAGTACTGTTATCATTAGTTAATTTTCTTAAATAGTTGCTGATTGATTCATCTTTCAATTCTTTGATCTCTCTTCTTAATTGTTGAGTGAGGTTGTTCAAATGAGTTTTATCTTGGGGGGCCCGGGTTGGTTGGCATACTCTTCTCGCTCTTCTTTTTTCTGCGAGGAGTTCCCTAATTTCCATAGGGTAATTGTTTCCCTTGATTTTCGTTTTAATTTCAGGAGTATTTTCCCAAGCTGATTGCTGTATATCGTTTACAAATTTTTGAACTTCTTTGTCTAATTGTTCTTCAGTCTTTAATGGAACCATTAAGTTAATTTTTTCTTCTAGCGATAGTCTAAAGCATGCCCAATTAGAGTGATTATTTACTAGGAAAGGGTTTCTTTCTTTCTGAAAGATTTTTTCACTTAACGTTAGAAGTATTGGTGAATGATCAGAGTTTAAGTCGTGGCTTTCATCTACTTGTACATAATTTACAGATATGTTCTTTATTATAAAGAAATCAATCAGATCTGGCACTTTGTTTGGATCAGTTGGCCAGTAGGTTGGTTTTCCAGTTGAGAGGGCTTCACAACTGCATTTTATGATAGCCTTTAGGAGTTCTTTACCCTTAGTTGTTGTTAATCTGGATCCCCAGTGGACATTTTTTGCATTAAAGTCTCCTCCAAGTACAAATCGTTTTCCTAATTTACTGAGGAACTCGAGATAATCTTTTTCTTTCATTGAGTGCTTCGGTGGGCAGTAAATACTAGCAATACAAATAGAACTACTTTTGGATTTGACAATAACAGCAGTTGCTTGTATTTCTTCCGTTTCATATTTTAACTCCTCATAGTGATGAATACTATTTCTAATTATAACAGCACTACCTCCTTTAGCAGTGTTTCCAGGGTGAATAGTGTGATATATTTGATAATTTTTAAATTTAATGTTTGATTGTCTAGTGAAGTGTGTTTCCGTTATGAGACATACATCGATTTTTTCTGTGTCCAGGACCACTTGCAGTTCTTGTTGATGTTGCATCAGTCCATTGGCATTCCAACCTAAGATTCTAAGATCTTGGGCTATTTTTCTGTTTAGAGATGGCTCCCTTAGTGCTGTACTCTAGTTTCTGTAATCGCTCATCAAATGTATTTAGTCTGCTTAAAATTAATTTAAGTGTTTGACTTATATCGTCATTTTGAGCAGTTTTTCCTGGATTTCCGTTGCTCATCATTACTTGAGCATAAGTCATTTTACCAAATTGTCCTTGAGTAGTTCCCGACACTCTATACGATTTACTTCGGGTCGGTTCATCTTAACCGCTTGTTTCTTGAATGAACTTGGATTTTTAGCAATCACGTTCTTATTTTTGATATTTTGCAGTTCAATAGCAACGCTGCATCCTCTGTAGTTAGCCGGATGGTTTTCTCCACAGTGAACGCATTTAGGTTGAACATTTTGGGCTTTTACACAATCTTTGGGATGATGTTTACCTAAACATTTGACACACATAGGTTCCCTGTTGCAATATTTTTGTGTATGTCCATAGGCTTGACATTGTTTACATTGTGGTATAAGCTTAGACCTTCTTAAAGGCTGAATAACCACTTTGCACCCCAAGATGTACTTAATTTGATAAATTTTTTCGATATCTTCATCAGTATCGAAGGTCAACATAAACATGTTGAGAGGTACTTTGCCTCTCCGTTTTAGCTTAATCGATGCTTCAGTTGCCTTGAATCCTTTTGCTTTCAGGTCATCAATTATTTTATCTGGTTTACACGTAGAGTGTAAGTTTTTAGCCATGACCCTAATTGGTCTGGTTTGTTTATCTTTATACGTGTGCCAAGCACGTTTTTCTTCATTTAACATTTTTGTCAATTTTCTGTATGTTTCAGCATCTTCTAAGTTTATTTTGATGGTGTTTCCATTCATCACCTTTGCATTAAACTTATCAGTAGCAGTTATGGTTTTTATTTTTTCATATAGTACATCGTAGTCTTTGACTTCATCTATTACTATTGGTGGTGGTGGAGGTATTTTTTTTGGTTGTTTCTGGATAATATTTGGAACATTATCCTTTAATTGAGGTGGGGAGGGCGTATTATTCCGTCTCCTTTTTTTTCTCCCACCTTTAACTCTAATCCACTCAGTTTCTCGAGCTAGTTCTTCTTCATCCGTATGATACTCTTGTGGAGTTGTATTCTGGTTAGGAGTAGAACCGATGTCCTCCTTTGGCTTATGAGCTTTAACTTCGTTTTCAAGCGTCTTCATACGCTCCTGCATCCATGCAATTGTAACATTCAGTTGCTTATTTATATTGTTGGCTTCAACTAATGCATTATTAGCTTTACACAATTCATTGTGAAGCTTTTCTTCGTTTGTAAAACGAGTGTTGTGGCTGCTGGCCTCAATGGAGGGACTATCGCCTCTTTTCGGAGAATACGCGACTTTGTTACTCCTCTGGAAGGGATGTGAATTATCCTTTTCTATTTCACTCGAATGAGCTTGTTTATTCACCAACATGTCTTGGGATTGGTTAAAATAATTGTAGTATAGCAATGGCTGGTCTCCCCCAGAATCCATGAGACCGACCTCCGAAGAGGGTGGATTTACCTGAGCAACAGGTGTACCACCTGGGGTATTAGTTTCCTTATTTGTTCTGCTCATTGCTCATTTATAGTGTATTGCACTCGCCTCTAGTATTTCGCCGATGCTTCACATCGTTGCCCGGGTGTTACCACGTGGAGGTATACTAGACACATTTGGTGGTTTCTACATAGTTGCAGCGTTGGAATATAGACCACGAGATACATGGCTATAAACGGTCAACCCCTACCCTATTGAGACGCACCCAACACCCGGTTTTATTTTTATGAAATTGTTTTTTTTGTAACATATAATGGAAGTTTATTAGCTTTAGCATAAAAAAAAAGTTAAACAAAATTGTATATTAAATTATAGAAATTCAAATGTACCCATTTATTACTAAAAACATACTATATTTGTCGCGTATTATTGTTAACAAATTAATTGGAGTAAAAAAATTTTAGAATTTGCGGACATTTACGTTGAATAAAAAAAATTGTTAATGTTTGTTTAATAATAACCCAAAGAATTATTTGTATAACAATAATTGTTATCTTGGTTTTGTTAATAAATAAATCAAAATTTTTTACAACAAATTCTAATTGTTTATAATTTCATAAGAATTTTCAATTTAAATCATTTATAACTTTATCGTTGAACATCAGTATCTTCTATTTCCTAATTCAAAAATTTTGCAACAAAAATAAAATAATTATTTATTTTGATATTGTTAATAACAAATAAATATAAATTATATAACAATTATATTGTTTATATATTTATTATAATAAAATTATTTAATTTTCATAATTTTATTCAATCACTGTTAAGTAAAAATCTTACAAACCCAATCAAAACCAAATTCCATATTAAAAAGAACTTTTTATTATGAATTTTTGCGAAGAATTTATTTGCGATGAATTGTTGTTCTATGAATTTTCGCGCCACACAGAAATTGTATATGAAGATTTAACAATTCATCGCAAATACGATTCGTCGCAAAATTTATATGGGAAATCAGTACAAAGCAGTCAAATAGAGAAACATCTTTTATTTTTCGAAATTTGTTGTTAAAAAAATTAAATTGTTTATAACAATATGAAGAAAATATGAAGATTTGTTAATAAAAATTACTTAAAATTTTTAATGCGTACACGTAACGTAATGCAAAACATTCATCTACTGGTTATTCTGCTCATTATTTGGTTTTTGGTCAACACATGGTTATGAATGGATCCGAATACAAACTGTTAAGAGAACTAAAATGTTTGGAAGATTGTTCTATAATTATTCGACCAGCTGATCGCTTATCATTGGCACAAGAACAAGTTTTATTACATCTCAATCAATCGCATCAAAATAATGAAAAGCGGTATAATCTTCGATCTCGTGTGCGTCATTTCAAACCTGGTGAGATAGTTTATTGTCGTAATTTTGCACAGAGTGATGCTGCAAAATATTTTTCTGCGAAACTAGCTCCAAAATTTGTCCTCGGAAAAATTATAAAAAAGATTGGAAGTACGGCTCTGGAAATGGAAGATATGAATGGTCAACTAATGGGTACATATCATGTAAAGGATATTAAAACGTAAACAAAACATTTTTTTTTTATTTCTCCCCTTGAATGAATTTTTAATTTTTATTGATCATTTTCTTTGATTTGCCCGGCTTAATGAGATTCATCTCAGGGTGTGGGACAGCCCCACGATTGTAACGACTTTGGTTGAGTCGTTCCCGCGGTAAACGAAGGAACACCGGAGATTGGTGTAACTACCCTGTTCACTTATCTCCAGTGATTGTATTACTTCCAGTCTTGTGTGTTGTGGTGGAAGTGAACAAGAAGAGAGAGGGGAAACTGGAATGATGATGATAATTTTTTTTTGGTAATCAAGCGGTCAGCGTTTTTTTTTTTTGGGGAGAGGAAGTTTTGGATTTGAGTCAGATAAGACCAATAAATTTAGTTCGGTCGAAATTGTGTTTTATTAATTAATTATTTTTTTTTTTTTTAAATTGAAAAAAAAAAAATGCCAGAATTTTGTTTGAAGTGCATTGCAATAACATAATGCCAAGTAAAATTTTTTTTTTAATTTTGGTTTTTTGTTGGATTTATCAATTAACTGAGTTAATCAAGTTATATTTTTTTTTTGTGATTAATTACTGATACTTATATTATTGTATAAATACGAACAAACGAGCAATAAAGTATAATGTTATATTTAAAAAAAAAAAAAACAAACGGAAATATTGAAAAGATGTTGTTGTTATTTTTCTTAACTCGTATAATTTAATTTGTGTGTCAAAAAAAAAAGTATCTTGAATGAATAACGAAAATTTATTACAAACAAAAAAAAACAAAACTAAGACAATAAGTACAGTGTAAGAGTGAATTATTTTGGCGAATTTATGTATTTAGGCTTGGTTCTAGTAAATTCGATCAGGCCAGAATCATAAAACAATAAAAATAAATAAATATAGGTGCATAACAAAACCTAAAGCAGTATTGGGCAACTCGTTGGTCTCGTTCCGTTTATTAATGTTTCTTTGAACGTGTTGGTTACCGCTGAGCGGACTACGGTGCAAATTGGCTATGGAATTTATAGTTCTCTATAATAAAGATCTGTCTGCGGTATTTTCATCGTAAAACTCAGTCTGCTGAAGAAAAAAAAACAATATATTAAAAATCTGTTTGCGGTACATTGGTGTGGTTAAGCGGACGATTGGTTACTACCTGTGGATTTTTTTTTATATGGACATTCAAACGGTCTATATTATTTTGTGAGCATTTTGGAATTTTTTTTGGAATCTTAACACCGTGTCAAGGTGAATGAGATAAAAAGTAGCAGTTTACGGCCTGATCATCTGTACCCAAGGTGATATAGAACAAAGTGGAAAGTATTGAGGACAACACTGTTATGGTGCGAATACTGTTGAAGGTCAACAGTAATGCTGCTGGGAGGAAAATCACTAAATAAAAACCGTTTGTTTATATTTTTTTTTATATTTTTCTTAAATTTATTAATTTGTACATTTCTTTCAATTTTATTTTTTTTTTGCTTTCAATTTTCTAATTTGATTTCTTTATGTATTCAAAATTTTCTTAAAGTTTTCTTTTAGTTATTATAACGTATTAATAGTGAAACTTGCGTTAGTTATTGACTTGCTATCAAGACTTTAATTTTTTTTTTTTGGTAATTTTTTTTTTTTTTGCAATTTAAATTTCAATTCGCATGCATTTCTCATTGATTCCATTATTTATCATTATTATTTTATTTTGGATATTATATAATTTGTTTCAGCATTTCTTCTTGTTCATTTTCTCTACTTTCATTGTATTGTTATATTTTTTTGTTTTTCCTCCTTTATTTGCAAATTTATTACAATTTTTTTTATTAATATCTTAGGATTGTAATAATGAAGGGCTAGATAGAATTATCGGGAAGGACTGATACAGGGATGTAATTCGAAGTTATTCACAGATTTGAGAAAGTTGTAAAGAAGATGACATGTGTGTGGTAGTTTTTTTTTTATTATTATTTTTTTTTATTAGTCTTTCCTAAGTTCGCGGTTATACCAGCTCCGATCAAGCTTCGAATAAACCACACCCCAATACCCTGAGCTTTAGCCAGCTATTAATGCCGCGATTCGAAGCCTCTGTTCGGAGATTTCTTTAACGACATTCTGATGTGACTTGGAGTTAAATGGTTGGTATCACTTTGGACTAACTTTCGTGCTACCACCAACCCAGGCACACTGGAGTGTCGTTACAGTGGCGCCCAAAGTAAATCAACGAATCTAAACAAACTTACGTTATGGCTTTTCTTTACAGTTTTTCTCATTTTTTTTTCCTATTCTTGGGACGATTTGGGTTACGAATTCCATCATTTCTACCGTGCGGTATTGATTGTGGTTGGGACTCGTATTCTAGTCGCTCCAAGTATAAAATTGACATTTAAAATTTAATAATTTAAATTTCTACTTTTAATTTTTTTTTGGTTTTTTTAGTTTCAGTTCAGCTTAACACTTGCAGTCGTAGTTGTTTCCGGCAATTCCGGCCGTTTGAGTTCACACGAGTGCATGCGTTTAAGTATTTTCATTTTTGCAACATTGAAGTTACTAACCATTACCGCTTCCACTTTATTAGTGTAGACATTGGTTCATGGTTTTGGCTTCATTGTTTTTTTTTTTTTTTTTTTTTATTTTATTATTGTTTTAGTGTATATTTGAGTCTTTCTATTCTCTGGACGTGGATACATTGACCTACTTCTACTCCCGCGATTTCGCGTCGACTACAGTCTGGGTTCTGTTTTTTTTATTGTCTTGAGATAGCATGCAATTCAATATACTAAATCAGTTTTTTATTTCCCTGCTCTCCGAATATTGATGTTATGAATTACCACTGCTCCCATTTTTATAGTGTAGATTTCAGTTGGTGATCTCTGATCAATTATTTTGAGTGCAGTGATATAACTACTGTTCCGTTGCAAATGCATAAAAGTAATTTTTGTTTTTCATCACACGTATGGTATTTGAGACAGCTTTTGAATCTGTGTTTTTTTTTACTCGTATATATTTATGCTTCGAATTTCGCCCTGTTCAGCCTTTTCTTTATTCTGGTATTAATTACATAAGTTGATATTCTTTTGGAAATCTCAACATTTATTTTTTTTTATATTTTTTTTGTTTTGGTGTCGATTATATGATTATTTTTTTTTTGTTGTTCCATTCATATTTTTCATAATTTGGTAGTTGGTATTTTGAATTTTTTTTTTTCTTATTATAATATTTTTTTCAATCATTATGGATTTACATTTGTTGTTGCCTGATGAATTGGAAGTCGAATGTAGGATTCGTCATTTAAAAGGAAATCCTACAGACGTGATTAATCAGCTCGAAAATGCTTTAAAATTGGAAGAGGGTATGGCATCATTGCGTCCATTTAAAATGCATTTAGCTGCTCGAAAAAAACCGAAACACGAAATAAAAAAATGTTCGTCCAAATTGGCGGATTTAAAACTTGAGATTGAAAATTTGGATTCACAAGAAGTCAACACTGTTCATCTACGTCGTCTAGAATCTAGATTTATACATTTAACAGATCGATTATCTAGAGTACAAACGTCTCCTACGTACCGCAAAGAAGCTACGGAACTTTTGGATACTGCTCAAAAATTATTATTGAAGGTGCAGTCTGTTATGCAGGATGAAACAAATTTAGATCAGACATTAAACGAAGTAAAAGAGATTCAATTGGGAGATCCAGAAGAGCTTTCGGAATCCGATGATGGTGATGTTCCTCCCGTTTTTATTTACTCTGCTATTTCCAAATTAAAACATTATGATGATGTTAATAGTACACCTATTACAAACATCAATCCGCAAGAACAATCTGAACTCAGCATTAATCAAAATTTACCAGGCACTAATAACGTAGAACCCCAAAATATGTTTGTCAAACCCAATATTGTTAACGATAAACCTTCAGGTTCAGCAGCAGAAGCAAAATCTGTACCCGAAGTAGTAACTGCAGGTTCAGCTATTCCTCCGCAGCCAAATCCATTAAGAAAATATATGTCGGATACTCGAACTTTGGCTCGAGCTGGGATATCATATGATGGTTCTCCAAATTCAGTTCCGATTGAATTGTTTATATTTCAACTTGAAACATTAGCACAGTCCTTAAATTTATCAGAAGAGTTATTATTTACAGAAATATGTTTTGTGCTAAAAGGAAATGCTTTACAATACTATTGGACATATCGACGATCCAATCCAAATTCTACGTGGGGTATATTCCGAAATGATTTAATTGACCGATTTAAAGATCGAAGAACAGAATTTGAACTACGTCGGTTAGTCGAATCCCGCAAACAACACAACAAGGAATCATTTTTGAATTTTTATAACGATGTTTGGAGGTTAACGTTACAATGTAAAAAGACGTATACCGAAGAAGATCTTATCGATGTGCTGAGATTAAATATGCAGCCTGCTTTGCAATTGAATTTAACAGATCGGACATTCGAAAATGTGCAAGATTTAATTAAGAGTGCAACTGCCTGGGAAACAACATGGTCACGTTTAGGGGTCAGTCCGGATTTCAGTATCACAACGCGAAAATCCATTCATGAACTACAAATGGAAAACCAGAGATTGGAAAATGCATCCAGTCCAGTTCAAGGATATCACGAATCAGTTCCTGCAGATGTGTCAATGTCAATGGATTATAATAAGCAAAACGTCGCGCAATTGAATTTAACTCGTCCATCAACCTCTAAGGGTATTAATCCAAACTCTTTAGCGATTTGTTTTAATTGTGATGATTTTGGTCATTCATTTCAAAATTGTCAGTTACCACGTCGTCGTTTTTGTTATAAGTGTGGTTATAAGGGAGTTACGGTCTCCGATTGTCCAAAATGTTCGGGAAACGCTCAACGGGACCAGATGTACCCTGGGAATTTGAGTATCCCGCGAAATGTAACAAGTGCCCAGAATCCGAACAAAACTTGTCATTCCGAATTGGAACTCCATCAACAGAATGGCAACAATGGGAAGTCGAATCCATAGACTCTGAAGATTCATTTCATTCCACCAATTCTTTCGGGTTTTCTTATCTCAATAGATCAAATTTTTTATTATTTCTTCCAAATTCAAATAGTTTTTCAAGTCTTACAAACAATTTACAATTTTCAAACCAAAACGCCACCAGTTATTGTCCCATAGTAACTAAATCAGTATGTACGCAAACGGATGATTTCAATAAACCTTCCAGCCAAATATTATTAAATTCCAAAATTATTTCAAATCCAATAAAATTAGATAAGATACGCAAAAACATTATATCATCGAAACAAAGAGCACGCACTCGTCAATATTGGAACAACATTAGAAATCTTCGCTCTAACATTTGCGCATCAGTTATTACAAACGATCCAGTAGATGGGCGACCATATGCTGATATTTTAATAAACGGTCGATTGTATCACGGGTTATTAGATAGCGGAGCAAGTGTTAGTATTTTGGGAGCGGGTTCTGAATTGTTTTTGAATGACCCAAAAATTAAAATACATCATTTACCAACTACTGTCTCTACCGCTAGTGGTGAGTCCCAGCGAGTATTTGGATTTATCTATGTGAAAATCACATTCAATCACCAGTCACATCTAATTCGTTTATTTATTGTCCCTACATTACAGCAGCCATTATATCTTGGAATGGATTTCTGGAACAAATTCGGTATTCAAATTGCACCCTTTCAAATGTACAGTCAGTATGATCATTCGTTTAATTCGAGTCCATCTGCCCAAAATCTCTGTGAAATCGTTCCTGAAAATCAAGATAAGACAAGTAATTATGAACAGCATTTATTGTCTCCAAATGATCAGGAAAAATTACAGCAAATTATTGAAAAATTTCCTTCTTTCACGAAACTTGGTCTTGGTAGAACACATTTGGTTCAACATCAAATAAAACTTACAGAAGATAAACCCATAAAGCAGCGATTTTATCCTGTATCGCCGATTAAACAAAAACAGATTAATGAAGAGATAGAGCGGATGCTAAAGTTAGATGTCATTGAGGAATCTACCAGCGGGTGGAGCTCACCGATAGCACCAGTTCCCAAGAAAAATGGTCAAATACGGCTTTGCTTAGATGCTCGACGTCTTAACAGTGTCACTCAAAAGGAAGCGTTTCCTTTGCCGTTAATTGAGAGCCTTATTAGTCGATTAGATCAGACGCGTTACATATCCAGTCTTGACCTCAAAGATGCCTTCTGGCAGATCCCGTTACACCCAGATTCTCGTGACAAAACTGCGTTTACTGTGCCTGGACAACCACTGTTCCAGTTTAAGGTAATGCCGTTTGGCTTGTGCAATGCACCTCAAACTCTTTCCCGTCTAATGCAGAAGGTGATCCCACCTATTTTACAAGATCGTGTGTTTACGTATTTGGACGACTTGTTAATCACCTCTGCAAACTTGGACGAGCATTTTGATTTGCTTGCACAGGTCGCGGCATTGCTATCTGATGCTAATCTGACTATAAACGTAGAGAAGAGCCATTTTTTGTTGAAACAGGTTAAATATTTGGGATATTTGGTTGGCGACGGCTGCTTACGTACTGATCCTGAGAAGGTCCAGGCAATAACGAATTTCCCGATTCCACGCACCCGAAAACAAATAAGACGATTTATGGGAATGTGCGGATGGTACAGACGTTTTATCAAGAATTTTTCTATAATATCAGCTCCGTTAACCGATCTCTTGAAAAAAAATATAAAATGGAATTGGTCCGAAAAAGCAAATAATAGTTTTATAAATTTGAAAAATGCTTTATCAACAGCTCCTGTACTATCGCATCCAAATTTCAATGCGCGTTTTTATGTTCAATGCGATGCGTGTAGTAGTGGAATTGGCGGTGTCTTGTTCCAGCATGATGATCAGGGGGTTGAAAAACCAATTGCTTATTTTTCTCAAAAATTAAATGGTGCTCAGAAAAATTATTCCGTAACTGAGCTGGAATGTTTCGCGGCCATACAAAGTATAAAAAAATTTAGGTGTTATATCGAAGGGTATTTATTTACTTTAATAACGGATCACGCCAGTTTACAATGGTTAATGAAACAGAGAGATCTCCATGGAAGACTTGCACGATGGAGTTTAAAATTACAACCATTTACATTTGAAATTCAACACGTCAAAGGATCTCAGAATATCGTACCCTATACACTTTCTCGAGCTTTTGAACCTTGCCTGGAGACACTTAATATTAATAATTCCGAATTCCAATTGGACCTAAATTCGATACATTTTGAAGATCCTGAATATCGAGAATTACGTAATTCAATTACCTCCAAAACGAATCATCATTGTAATCTGCAAGTTGTGGCGAATAAAATATATTTCACCAACCAATTTGGAATCGATAATTTACATAGTGATGTACCAGTTTGGAAATTATATGTGCCAACCCCATTAATAGTCGACTTAATTAAGCAAGCACATGATCCTCCGAGTTCAGCACATTTAGGCGTTGAGAAAACTTTGGATAAATTGCAACGATATTTCTACTGGAAAAAGATGTTTCGAACGATAAAGGATTACATATCACAATGTGGACTTTGTAAAAGTAGCAAAGCTGCCAATACTATATTACAACCGCAGATGGGTCATCAGATTGTCACTTATAGACCATGGCAACATTTATATATGGATTTTTTGGGACCATATCCCAGAACAAAGTCGGGAAACGCATATCTATTCATCGTTATGGATTCATATTCTCGGTTCGTATTGTTATACCCTATGCGAAGTGCTAATGCTGCATCAGTTTGTACAACTTTAGAGAATAACATATTTCGTTTATTTAGTACACCTGAAACTATCTTAACGGATAATGGACCACAGTTTTTATCTAAAACGTTCCAGCACTTGCTTACACGATTTGGAGTAAAACATATTACCACTCCTAAATATTCACCGCAAAGCAACGCTAGCGAAAGAGCCAATCGCACTATATTATCGGCGGTTCGAGCGTACATAGGTACAAACCATCGTGAATGGGACCATCATATACAAGAGATTGGAGCGGCAATACGTAATGCAAAACATTCATCTACTGGTTATTCTGCTCATTATTTGGTTTTTGGTCAACACATGGTTATGAATGGATCCGAATACAAACTGTTAAGAGAACTAAAATGTTTGGAAGATTGTTCTATAATTATTCGACCAGCTGATCGCTTATCATTGGCACAAGAACAAGTTTTATTACATCTCAATCAATCGCATCAAAATAATGAAAAGCGGTATAATCTTCGATCTCGTGTGCGTCATTTCAAACCTGGTGAGATAGTTTATTGTCGTAATTTTGCACAGAGTGATGCTGCAAAATATTTTTCTGCGAAACTAGCTCCAAAATTTGTCCTCGGAAAAATTAGAAAAAAGATTGGAAGTACGGCTCTGGAAATGGAAGATATGAATGGTCAACTAATGGGTACATATCATGTAAAGGATATTAAAACGTAAACAAAACATTTTTTTTTTATTTCTCCCCTTGAATGAATTTTTAATTTTTATTGATCATTTTCTTTGATTTGCCCGGCTTAATGAGATTCATCTCAGGGTGTGGGACAGCCCCACGATTGTAACGACTTTGGTTGAGTCGTTCCCGCGGTAAACGAAGGAACACCGGAGATTGGTGTAACTACCCTGTTCACTTATCTCCAGTGATTGTATTACTTCCAGTCTTGTGTGTTGTGGTGGAAGTGAACAAGAAGAGAGAGGGGAAACTGGAATGATGATGATAATTTTTTTTTGGTAATCAAGCGGTCAGCGTTTTTTTTTTTTGGGGAGAGGAAGTTTTGGATTTGAGTCAGATAAGACCAATAAATTTAGTTCGGTCGAAATTGTGTTTTATTAATTAATTATTTTTTTTTTTTTTAAATTGAAAAAAAAAAAATGCCAGAATTTTGTTTGAAGTGCATTGCAATAACATAATGCCAAGTAAAATTTTTTTTTTAATTTTGGTTTTTTGTTGGATTTATCAATTAACTGAGTTAATCAAGTTATATTTTTTTTTTGTGATTAATTACTGATACTTATATTATTGTATAAATACGAACAAACGAGCAATAAAGTATAATGTTATATTTAAAAAAAAAAAAAACAAACGGAAATATTGAAAAGATGTTGTTGTTATTTTTCTTAACTCGTATAATTTAATTTGTGTGTCAAAAAAAAAAGTATCTTGAATGAATAACGAAAATTTATTACAAACAAAAAAAAACAAAACTAAGACAATAAGTACAGTGTAAGAGTGAATTATTTTGGCGAATTTATGTATTTAGGCTTGGTTCTAGTAAATTCGATCAGGCCAGAATCATAAAACAATAAAAATAAATAAATATAGGTGCATAACAAAACCTAAAGCAGTATTGGGCAACTCGTTGGTCTCGTTCCGTTTATTAATGTTTCTTTGAACGTGTTGGTTACCGCTGAGCGGACTACGGTGCAAATTGGCTATGGAATTTATAGTTCTCTATAATAAAGATCTGTCTGCGGTATTTTCATCGTAAAACTCAGTCTGCTGAAGAAAAAAAAACAATATATTAAAAATCTGTTTGCGGTACATTGGTGTGGTTAAGCGGACGATTGGTTACTACCTGTGGATTTTTTTTTATATGGACATTCAAACGGTCTATATTATTTTGTGAGCATTTTGGAATTTTTTTTGGAATCTTAACACCGTGTCAAGGTGAATGAGATAAAAAGTAGCAGTTTACGGCCTGATCATCTGTACCCAAGGTGATATAGAACAAAGTGGAAAGTATTGAGGACAACACTGTTATGGTGCGAATACTGTTGAAGGTCAACAGTAATGCTGCTGGGAGGAAAATCACTAAATAAAAACCGTTTGTTTATATTTTTTTTTATATTTTTCTTAAATTTATTAATTTGTACATTTCTTTCAATTTTATTTTTTTTTTGCTTTCAATTTTCTAATTTGATTTCTTTATGTATTCAAAATTTTCTTAAAGTTTTCTTTTAGTTATTATAACGTATTAATAGTGAAACTTGCGTTAGTTATTGACTTGCTATCAAGACTTTAATTTTTTTTTTTTGGTAATTTTTTTTTTTTTGCAATTTAAATTTCAATTCGCATGCATTTCTCATTGATTCCATTATTTATCATTATTATTTTATTTTGGATATTATATAATTTGTTTCAGCATTTCTTCTTGTTCATTTTCTCTACTTTCATTGTATTGTTATATTTTTTTGTTTTTCCTCCTTTATTTGCAAATTTATTACAATTTTTTTTATTAATATCTTAGGATTGTAATAATGAAGGGCTAGATAGAATTATCGGGAAGGACTGATACAGGGATGTAATTCGAAGTTATTCACAGATTTGAGAAAGTTGTAAAGAAGATGACATGTGTGTGGTAGTTTTTTTTTATTATTATTTTTTTTTATTAGTCTTTCCTAAGTTCGCGGTTATACCAGCTCCGATCAAGCTTCGAATAAACCCCACCCCAATACCCTGAGCTTTAGCCAGCTATTAATGCCGCGATTCGAAGCCTCTGTTCGGAGATTTCTTTAACGACATTCTGATGTGACTTGGAGTTAAATGGTTGGTATCACTTTGGACTAACTTTCGTGCTACCACCAACCCAGGCACACTGGAGTGTCGTTACAACTGCCGTGCTAGAAAAAAAAATCACAAGCACCAAAAGTCAAAAAATGTGTTAGGGGCATTGGATTCTGCAAACAAATACCTATTTTTATGCTGTTTTAAAATCCCAAACATCCTTTATTAAATACCATAAAATCACGTTATTTAGTAGTCAAGTTTCGTAGTAAGACATGGCAAACAAAAACAGAAAAATTAAAATTACTCAAAACTACAAAAAGGCAGATGTGACTTTTTTTCTTAGCACGGAAGAATACGCTGTGGTTATCGTTATGTACCATTGTTGAATTTATATTTTTTAAATATAAATTGTTCCACTGTAAATTGGTTTTATATTGTACATGTCGTTGTTGTGTTGTTTTTATCCCATTAGCCGTATATTTGTATGTTCCACGGGAGCAGTGTTGCCAACTACACAAAATTATTATCGCTAGAAGTGTTTGGAAAAGCCGCTAGAAACCGCTAAATGATGAATGAAAGAATTTTGAATTTTTTTTTTTTTTTTTTTGTTAGATTTGATTCAAATGACCAAACTTTAATTAATAGTATTTAGGTTTTCTAAATAAAGTTACAATTGAATTAATTATAGAACATACATGTACATAATATTTTTATAAATTAAACAAACGATTTCCAGAACATGTATTTTCGAACATGTTGTACAATATATTTGAATTCAAAATTAATATTGCTTTATCAAATAAATAAATAATATCTAAATAATAACTTTAATAACACAGAGTAAAGCTTCTCTTTCATGTAACGTTTAATTAATAATATATTTTATAATTTTCAAAATTGACTATCAATAAGATCATCCAGATCCGCTTCAGTACCTTTGCAAGTTTGCATTGTACCGATTTTTGCCACGACTTCCTTCGGTATATTATACGTATTGCAAGTATGACCAGCTACCTTTAGACCACAACGTATAGTAAGTAAACACTTCAATAGCTTAGTTTTCATTCTGTTTTTCGCCTTTGGTTTAATCACATTCATTACAGAAAAAACCCGTTCGACATCTGCATTAGAAACGGGCATAACCAAACATGTTTTTGCGAAATCAACTATATCTTCAAATGGGTTTGAATAACCTCCATCTTTAAAAACATTTACTTCAGCCCAAAACTTTTTCGTATCCTTTGTTTCGTCCCACTTCACTAAACTTATTTTACCATATTGACTTTCTATTTTTGTTATTTTGTCAGGAGTATATTTAAATTCCTCCAAAAGTTCTGAAATTGGTTCTTTAAATTGTTTTAGTACATTTGTTACACTGACCAAATTGAATTTTTTTCAATATTCTAATATTTTCTGGCAGTCGTTGTTGTAATTGTTTTTGTTTCATCTGCATTTGTAAAATTTATGTTTTTTTTCAATTCTTTTATCTCTTGCTCGAAAGAGTAACCCATTTAAGGAGCTGGGTCTAAATGATTTTCAAAATCGGTGGAAAGTGGATCAATTCGAATCGTTGGAATTACAACTTTTGTTAAAAGAAAAGTTATTAATATTAAAATATCATTAAATATTTTACTTTGGTCAGCTGTGTTGCTTTCAAAAAAAAATGTTTACCACTCTCCGAATTTCAGCCAAAATTGGATATAAGAATTGAAGAAAAGCATAATTTTTTTTATCTTTGTACATGTAAGAAAGTTGGTCGGATGAATAACATCGCTCTCGATGAGCCATTATACTAAAATGCGTCTCCAGCTCCGACCACTGGTCCATTATTCGTTTCACGGCTCGTTCAATAGATAGCCAACGAGTATTTGAACACTGGATAATTTTTAATGGATCCTCGTCATTGTTTATAAGGTTATATGTCTTTCGATATTCAATTTGGCGAGAGGATGATCTAGCAAACCAATTATAAGTTTCGGCTATCAAAAATTCCAAAGCTTTTGGCATTGCGTCTTTAGCAGCATATGAAATAGCAATTGTAACGAATGGCACACACATCAAATTAAAATAATGTGAGGACATTTAGCTCGTAACAGTTCAATTACGCCGGCATTCGTGCCAACCTTTACGTTCGCATTATCTGTTCCAATCGAAACAATGTTTTCTAATTTCAACTTGCATTGACTTAAACATTCAATTATTGCATCCACGATTGCTTGAGCAGTTCCACTTTGTAAAGGCATTAATTCAAGGAAAGTAGATAGTTTTATTTTTAGTGTCACTGTAATAAATTATTACAATACCTAAGTATTTATTCACGCTAATATCGGTGCTTTCATCTATTAACAAACTGAATCGAGAATCACCAATATCATTCAACAATTCCGATTTAAAATATGGTTCGAAAACGTTCATTATTATGGCTGCACATTTTGTTTTGTGAAGCGTGAATGCATTTGCAGCTTTAGAATCTTTAAATGCCGTTTTAGCCAGAATACCCAAATGGTCAACGCTTAAGATAGAGCTATGCTCAGCGATGTACAGGGAAATCATTGCTTCAGCATTTTTTGTTAAATCAAGTTCGGAAACTTTTTTAAATGGAATGGTCATATTTAAAGATAACATACCGACAGCATTAACATGCTTAGCCTATTGATTTTTTAAATCGCTCAATTTATTGCCTAATACTGTGTGGCAATATTTACATTTTGCTTGTTTTGTGTCATCCGGTGGAACAATAACGTACATTAGCTAATCTTTCAAATCAGGGTGTTGTAACCAATTCAACCGAAAAGTCTGAATATATTGTTTTCCTGGGAGCGGCGATTCTTTCTTGTTTTCTGGCATGTATAAAAAAATTCAAAATTAATACACAATATAATTATATAAGTACAATTTTAATGTTTTACCTTTTAAAATTCTAAAACTGAATAGCACAATTTAACATTAAGGAGATAAAAGTATAGTAAACGGTAAACCACTGTTCCAAAAAACCGCAAAACAAACGAAACTAGTAAACCCAAAAATGTACTAAAAATGTTTTATGAAAAACCAGAGAAATCATAGAAATTGACTTATATATCGTACATACATAGAATAAAAATACACTTTTGATATGACACAAAATCAATTGAGATTCTCTATTTCAATTGAAGCCAATACGGTTTGTTAATCAAAATTCAAAAATTCTTATTATGTTTCAATAAAACTTTCCAGTCTACTTTGGTTAATGTCTTTTACTCTTTTGGTTTTGTTTTGAGAGAAACAAATGTCCATAGAAATAGTGATGCTAAAACTTCTTGTGGAAGTGTTTTTGTATGGTACAAATTGAAAATAAACGCAAACCGCTAAATGGCGCTGCAACATGAAAAATGTCGCCAAACAAACCGCTATAGCGGTATACAATTTATTTTGCCGCTGCGGCAATACAACAAACGCTAAATTTAGCGGCAAAAACGCTAAATTGGTAACACTGTACGGGAGAAATAAAAGAATAATTTTAGTTTTAATTACATATATGTTTTTTTTTTATAAAGAAAATTTTTTCCGTGGCTAATGATTTGAGGTGGTCGCATACCTTTGTACCAGGCGTGTGTTTATATAAGCGTATCCAAAAGAAAAAAAAATACTGTTGGGCCGTAAACACGACGGCAGTCGGTGGTCACCAATATATAAAGCGTTTGTTATATAATTTATAGAAATAAATTCGAATGCACAAAAAAAAATACTGTTGGGCCGTAAACACGACGGCAGTCGGTGGTCACCAATATATAAAGCGTTTGTTATATAATTTATAGAAATAAATTCGAATGCACATTGAGTTTTTAATTAATCGAGAAATATAAATCCAAATTTATAACTTATTTAATCGACACAATTATTATTATTACAAAAGAAATTAATTTTCCTTCACCACTTTAGGCGCGCACCGAAAAAAGAACTTTTTTATCAAAATGGTTTCTGCATGGGAGAATTATTTTTATGTGTGCATGTGCACGACGATGCTCGTTAAGACTGAATTCCACTGTGAATAATTGACTGAACTGACTTTAAGGCGAAAGAAGACAAAAAAAAATCCATTGGAGTGACAAAGATAAAGCATGTTTTTTTTATTTTTTTTATAGCACAATTAAATTGATAAATTTTGACAGCGACAACAAAAAAAAAATAAATTTTTGGTTATCACCCAATTAATTTGATGTACATTTTCAGAGATATTAATGATCATGATACTATACTCTTAGTAATTTTAACTGTTGAGTGGTACTTTTCTGAGTTTTGAAGGTTTTATAGTTTACACCCTTAAGGGTTGTGTTTGTAAGTACAAATGGAGATAAATGGAAGGAATTGTTGGAGTGTAGGGTGCTATCAGTTAATTTACGAAGGTTGAGGGGTATTATAGCTGTGGAAAATTTGCGAAATTTCTTCAACTATAAAAGTAGTTTGAGCTTAACAATAATTTTAAGTTGCGAAAATGACTAATGAAGGAAATCATTAGAATATGCAGCTGATATAAATTATACTTAATTATATCTAATTGTTAGATCGTCTCCGAGCTACAGAAATATTGGCGAATTCTCGCTCAGCATCCAGAAACTCTAAGCATCCAGCTGTTACGTAGCGTAGAAATTGTATATTGTTATCACTTTGAGTTTTAATTTGGCTTTTTCACCACCAATAAATTATTTAAAAAAAAACGATTACTTTGTTAAATTCCCAATAATAGTATTTAGCGATATTATAACAATTGATCCCAATTTATCACAATTTAACTGTACACAAACTTTATATTTTTTTATTATCACAGCTATTTTAGAAGCAACCACCAAAAAAAATTATGGACGCTTACCATAAAAATAACAAACTTTTAATTATCTTAGTGTGCGGAAAAAATTTGCGTTCGATAATTTTTGACCATAATTATGGCGATCCACTAATACAAACACACATTTGATGTAAGTAAAAACAATTTGCTTCACAAAGTAATTGAAGAAAATGTAAAATATAGTTTTCAAAAAAACACTGGCACCCCATTCAATATGTCAAAAAACGCACTTCTAAGATATTTGGATGTTAGCGTTATGTCTTCGGTTTCTAACCTTCCCAACATGTGAATGTACTGGAACCAGATAGTTGGGATGGACCTTATTCAAAATTCCATTAGCCGAGAAGTTTTCGAAAAAATACGTTCAAATTTACAGTTCAACGATAATTTCATAAATACGAACGATAAACTCCACAAGTTAAGGCCTGTGATAGATACGCTTTCGGCTAAGTTTCTGGACATATCTATGGAAGAGATGCTATTAATCGACGAGCAAATATGCGCCACCAAAGCTAGACATCACCTAAAACAATATTTGCCTCTGAAGTCACACAAATGGGGCTACAAATTTTTTGTCCTCTCAGGAGTTTCCGGCTTTTGCTACAAGTTCGAAATTTATTCTGGAACTGAAAATGATCCAGCAAAACGTTTTGCAAACGAACCTGATTTCGGCGCAAGTAGCAACGTGGTGGTCCGGCTTGCCAGAGACGTTCCACGAAATTTAAATTACAAACTTTATTTTGATAATTATTATAAATCGCTATCAGTAATAGGATATTTAGCAAAACATGGTATTCACTCTCTTGGAACGGTGAGACGTAATAGAATACTTTCATGTAAAGTGGCAATAGAAGCTTTTACAAAAAAATTAAAAAGGGGAACGCTCGACGAATAGGTTTGTGATTTCGAGAGAATAAATATATGTAATGTCTATTGGAAAGACGATAAGTTTGTCACGCTATTGTCTTCATTTGTGGGTATAGAACCAATTCATATAGTTAATAGGTATGACCTTAAAAATAAAGAAAAGATTTAAATTCCTTGCCCTGTTATTGTAAAGCAATACAACCGGCATATGGGAGGGGTTGTTTTACTGGGTAGCCTGATTGGACGATATAAAATAAAAATTAGAACACGTAAATGGTACATGAGACTGTTCTACCATTTGCTGGATATTATAAATGCGTGGCTTCTACATCGAAGATGTAATAAAGACCAACAATAGCTCGGAAACTACTAACGATAGGTACACCTCCCCTTGCAAAATTAAGAAGGCTATCTGACGTATAACGGGAATATGAAAAATAGAAGAAAAACCAAATGTACAACTATTACCTACCAAAGATGTACGATTAAATGCATAAACCATTTTCCAATTTGGAGCGAAACCCGTTTGCGTTTCAAAAATCCAAATTGCAAATCCCAAAAAAAAGTGACTTTTGCGAAACGTGGCACGTCGCTGTTTCAATAAAGACAAAAATTGTTTTAAAATATTCCACACGAATTAATTTTTTCGTCAGCTTTTTGCTCACTGATTCATATATCGAATTTACTTTTAAATAAAAATGAATGAAAAACAAACAGAAACTTTTGTTTTATTTTTCTGGGCTATTTCTTTTTTATTTTCCAATAATATGCAATTTTTTTTTTTTTTGAAATTAGAAAATAGCGCATTGAAGGGTTAAAGAAACACGAAAATTGTGTATTAAAATTTTTTTAATTTCAATTAAAATTGTCTAGAAGATTGTTAGTTGTATCTTGTTAGATTTGTTAAATTTGTATCTAAGGATATATCGAAAATACAAGTATCAAGATGTTTATTTCAACAAATACCTCGCCTGAATTGGTTCGTGATAGTTAATATTTGAGATTATAAAAAAAAACTATTCGATTTACTTGGTGTATTTTTTATTAACTGAAATTCTCACTTTTTCGACACACAACTATTCTTTAAATATATCTGATTTTTCTTCATTATAATAGTGACTAATGTTATATATCTTACTAGATTTTCTTTTTTTTAGTTTTACCAATTCACTCTCTCATTGTTAAACTAGAACTCTCCATTATTAAACTCCAACTACCACTTACCTGTAAGAATTTCCATTATATATCTGGGAAAACTACTAATTATAAATTAACCTTGAAAGTTGTATGCCGCGGAAATTGGCTTATTGTGAATTTAATTTACCGAATGAGGAGTGTTTCACAACAAGATGTAATTCGATATATGTATACACATATGTATGTTAGTTAAAATTATTTATATTTATAAATAAAAATTTTGATTTAAATTGAAAATAAAGACAACACAAAATAACGAATTTTAAAATCCCATATGATTTTGTTTACGCGTCGTAGGAAAATAAAAATCTTTATTCTCTTCTTTCTATTAGAGGTTTGAAATATGTTATACTCAAAGGTTTGATTTAACTATAAACCTAAAAATATTTTCTGGTACGTGTATTTTTCATTGAAAAAATTTTAATCAAAAATTTTCAATTTTACATGGGTTTTTATAGGAAATCGTAAAATGTATTCCCCTTAAACTAAGCTTCTTTTAAAATCGGTTTGATCCTGCTGGCTTGTATATCTAGGTGCTTTGATTTATAGGATTGGTGAGCTTTACCAGAGCTTTCCTTGGCAGTTCTCATAAGATATCTCCAGTAATATGATCGTACCCAGGAGCTTTTTTCGTATTTATGTTAGATTTTATCTCACGCAAGACTTCTTTTGGTGTTGTCGGTACGGTTTTTTTCTTTCTTGTACAGCTTGATCAGTTATTATCTCGACTTCCAACGTTTGGTTTTCTTGTGGCTGGAATATTTTTTTGAGATGTTCAGCAAATTGTCGAGCTTTGTCTTCATTATTTCTAGCCCATTTCTCACCTGCTGAGATGGCCCCACCCCTTCTTATTGGAGGAATCCGTATTATTGGTCTTTTAATTCTTTTGGTTGCTTTCCAAAGAGAATAATCAGCACTGTTGTGAATAATCAGCACAATACTGTTTCTAATTATAACAGCACTACCTCCTTTTGCAGTGTTTTCAGGGTGAATAGTGTGATATATTTGATAATTTTTAAATTTAATGATTGATTTCAGTCTAGTGAAGTGTATTTCCGTGATACATTGATTTTTTTCTGTGTTAGTGCTGTACTCTAGTTTCTGTAATGGCTCATCAAACGTATTTAGTCTGCTTAAAATTAATTTAAGTGTTTGACTTATATTGTCATTTTGGGCATTTTTTCCTGGATTTCCGTTGCTCATCTTAACTTGAGCATAAGTCATTTTGCCAAACTGTCCATTAATAGTTCCCGACACTCTACGATTTACTTCGGTTTGGTTCATCTTAACTCCTTGCTTCCTGAATAAACTTGGATTTTTAGCAATCACATTTTTATTTTTGATCTTTTACAATTCAATAGCATCGCTGCTTCCTTTGTAGTTTTGGCTTTTACATAATTTTTGGTATAATGTTTACCTAAACATTTGACATACCTGGGCTCTGTTGCAATATTTTTTGTGTATATAGTGTTGACATTGTGGTATAAGCTTAAATTTTCTTAGAGACTGAATAACCACTTTGCACCCCAAGATATACTTAACATAAACATGTTGAGAGGTACTTTGCCTCTCCGTTTTAGATGAATTGATGCTTCAGTTTCCTTAAATCGTTTTGCTTTCAGGTCATCAATTATTTTTTCTAGTTTACAAAAATGGTAAATCGTAGTCTTTGACTTCATCTATTAATATTGGTGATGTTGGAGGGATTTTTTTTTTATGTTTCTGGATAATATTTGGAACATCATCCTTTAATTAAGGTGGTGAAGGCTTATTATTACGATTAATTTTTTTTCTCACACTTTACCTTTTACACACTCTGTTTCTCGAGCTAGTTCGTCTTCATCCGTAAGGTACTCATGTTGTATGTATTCTGGTTAGGTGTAGAACTGATGTCCTTCGTTGGCTTAAGAGCTTTAACGTTCAAGCGTTTGTTTTCAAGCATCTTCATACGCGTCTACAACCATGTAATTGTATCATTCAGTTGCTTGTTTATATTGTTCGCTTCAACTAATGTAATATTAGCTTTACACTTAACAACGAAGCTTTTCTTTGTTTGTACAATGAGTCTTGTTGCTGCTGGCCCCAACGGAAGGACACTGTTACCGGAGAATACGATACTTTCATACTCCTCTGGATGGGATGTGAAATGTGCTCTTCTGTTTCACTCAATTAAGCTTGTTTATTCACCAATATGTCTTGGGACTAGTTAAAATAATTGTAGTATAGCAATGGCAAGTACTTTTGAGTAAATATCCAATGGAACGCAAATTTTAGTTACAGAAGTAAAACATATAGCCTAACCTGTACAGCCTAACTGTAAAGCATTAATAAGCGCTTATGGAAACTGAAAGGAATAATATTTCAGCACAAGAAATAAAAAGCATTTTTGGCAAAATATATTCTAATGGATTAGGAGGCATTAAATATTTCGGTAATTTTATTTTTTATTAATAAATATGAATAAACTTTCTGCTAATTATACAATATACAATTTTTTAAAGAAACAACTTCCGAAAATGTAGAGATCAAGTGGCGCAGCCTTTACCGAGCTTTTTAAAAGTGCTAAAAATTTGGGGTACAAAAACAACTAATACTAAATTTTTCTACATCGAGGAGATGGAGGAAACCTTCTGGGGGTGGAGAGCGAACATTCAAAGAGGATAGACATGTTTGGTCTTTCCTCTTCAAAATTTAATTTAATTTAATTTTTATTTTTTATTTATGTATTGTTAGTGTGAAGTGTTATGTATATACTTTATATACATATGTATATACATTTTAATTTTAATTTTAATTCTAATTAGATTCAATTATATTTAAAGTGAAATAATAATTAAAGTGTAATTTTGGAAAATGCAATCCACCGAGATGCATTTATCAGGCAATGTTTTATATTTATAGCTAAAGAAATCAAAATTCTTCAATAGATATTTTTAGACAACGATTCAATAGATATTTTTTATACATAAATGTTTTCATAAAAATCATGGGGGAGAGAAGGGGGGGTGAGAGCGAACATTCAATGAAGTGCTTTGGCGTGCTTTGTCTTTCCTCTTCAACATTTTATTTTATTTTATTTTTATTTATGTGTTGTTAGTGTGAAATGTTATGTATATACTTTATATGCATATGTATATACATTTTAATTCTAATTCAATTGAATTTTATTTAAAGTGAAATAATAATTAAAATGTAATTTTGGAAAATGCAATCCACGGGATGCATTATCAGGCAATGTTTTATATTTATAGCTTAATAAATCAAAATTCTTGATTTCTTGATTAAGTGCATGATTTTAACTTTTGTGTGGTTATACATGGAATTTAATTACTAAAATCTAATAATTGGATTGTATTAAAATTGATTTTAACTTAATTTGATATACGTAGTTAATTTCATATCTTGTTTTATTTTTACGCTTATTTGAAAGTGTTCCTGTGTTTTATGTACAACTGACGCAAATATATTCTTGAAGCTTGGTACATAACAAAACCATCAAAAATGTTTATACATGCCGCCTCGTTCGCTCTTTACACATATCCTTTAAAAAAAATGTACTCTATGTTATTGGTTTTTGTCATATAATGTTTAAACAACAACAAAATCAGATAGACAATATTGGAAGATTGGTTGAAAATATTGTTAGTGTAATTATGTTTTTCTGTAGTCAAGTGTTGTGCATATTATTTACCAAAAATCGACTCGAAATATGCACAACACTTGACTACAGAAAAACATAATTACACTGCCATCAACACAAACTCACAGGTATTACACAGAATACGAATAGGGTTAATAATGAACAGATTAGAAGAGCTGGAAATATACAAGGAACGATATAATCCATTTTTACTAAACGAGAAAATTGGCCGCAACAAAATTTACGACCTCATTGTAAATCCGTAATTAATATCACTTTGCACATAAACACCCACAAAAACCAGATGGTCAACAAATTCTTATCTGTTTTTATCATAAAGCACACACCAGGTATATAATAAAAAAAGGGCGGTAACACCCATTTTAAGACCCATTTAAAAAGAAAAACAAAATAACGGGGAAAGTCTTTTTTACTTTTAAAGTCCAATTTAGACGTACCAACATTTTTTTTTTTCAACAAATTTTTGGTCACAACACTTTGAGCTATATACCATATATGCAAAACAAAAAAAAAAAAATGTACACGCGATAAAAAGAGAAAAGTATAAAACAAAAATGTCGTCATGCGATAATTTTTGGGCGGTATAAAATCGACGATCTAATTTTTGATAAATAAGGCAATACTAGTTTATTTCCAAAATTATAGTTTTTTTCTTTAAATAAAATAAAGCACTATTGAAATGTACCCCTTGAAAACTCTAAACCGAAATTTCCAATTTTTTATAAAATTGATTTTCATACAATGATGAAATTATTAAAAATAGTTCGAATGTATGGAAGCATAAACTAACATAATATCAAGATTCTCAAAAAGCGTAAAACGCAAGGTAACTAAAATCATGTCAATCAGTAAAACAAATTAATTAAAAAAATAAGAGAAAGATCCTAAATTTGCAACGTAGAGATTGACAACAAAAAACTGTTACCCATTTTACTATCTTCTACATAATCAGTCTTGGTATTATTCTAGTCTGTGATGAAAATCATCATAATTTGTAGTAAAAACGTTTGTTAAAATGATAAAATTTTGATTGAAGATAATACATTTTATTTTACATTAAACGCATCCCAATTCGACCACCTATTTCTTTAATAAATTCGTCATCGTAAAACTAACAATTCTGTGAAAAATTGGAAATAGAATGTCGAAGCCCTTAATACCTATTTCCATTACGATAGAATATTTTTCCCCCGATAAAATAAACTCTGTTCGAAGTCTATGATAGCCATAATTATAACCTAAAATTATAAATTCAGGAAACCAATTTGTTTATATTTTTTGTACACAATATTCCAAATTAATTGCTTTCAATCAAATTATATAAATAAAATAATAAAATTCAAATTAACAACACATTTAAACATTGATTAAAATTAAAAATAATAAAAACAAAACGAAAAAATTTACTATTAAGTTGCACACATCAGACAGACATCAGGTTATATAAATAATTATTATAGTTATTTATTTAAAATAAAAAAAAGATAAATTAAAAAATAAAAATTGAAATCAGTCTTTGCAGCATGTAGTCTTAGTTTATTTTATTAAATTAATTGGCGTACAAGGAACATTAAATTTATCGGTTTTTACTTTTTTTATTGCAGTGCAATGTAATTGAAGAAAGAAAGTTTATTTTAGTTTTAAGGCAGATATGGTATGATGACTTTGGTTATACCAAAGTAAAAACTAAAGAATTAAAAAATAATAATTTCGAACAAAATGCATGTTTTCTAATCAAACAAATGAAAGTGTGTCATATTAATTATATATGAAGTTAGATGTTTATTGTATTGCGATTTAATTATAATGTACAGATATATTATAATTATCTATGACACGAGAGGGATAAGAAAATATTTAACTTTCGGTCGTCGAAATTTTAATTTCTGTTAATCTTTGATAAAACTAACTTTGGAAACCAAAATTTGCGAATTACAAATTGTATGATTTGATTATAATCTGATTTCAAAGAACAATCTGTATTAATTAAATTAAGATTATTGCTAATAACAAACAAAACAAATTTCCGTCAAAAATCATCCGGTAGATACTAGTTGACGGATAGCGATTTATCGTTTGAGAAAACTCAGAATTTTCAAACCAAAAATTACTCGATGACAAAAATTAATTTGAAAATGTTTATCTGCTAAAAAACCAACCCTTAACTTTTTATAATATTCATTAGAATAATTTAATACTTATAAAATGTTATCGAACGCCATTTAGAAAAAACCTAATGGCCGATTTTATGAATGAGTTGAATAAATATGAAAACAAAATAAAAATTGGACACTATGTAATCTAATTTTTTTTAGCTAATCAGGCACACGGGACATCCGAATAATAATGATTAGAGGCTATAGTCCAAATTAAGGGCCATTTTAATGCACATTAAAAAAAATTACCCCAGGTCAATCGTAAAGAAACACCAGTTTGTTATTTTTATTTATTATTTTGACAACTCCATAGTAAAATATAAAGCAACATAGAAAAATATACACTAATCGAAAATTTGCTCAATATTTTTACCGACCGGATTTCAACGATATTTTTTCCGGTCGGTTTTGCTAGCGGTGACATTTCATAAGCGACCGGCATTTCCGACCGGATTTCATGATCCCACTATAGAATTCAACATTGGTTTAGCTAGTTGCATTGTAAGTATAGCGGTGTAACAATCACAGGAAAATGTAAAAATTAGAGATTTAACACTGAAAATAATTAAAGAATCTAACCAAATACAAACTTAACACCTAAATTTAAACTATTATTTAATTATTAATTTGTGATAGTAGTAGGTATATTTTGTAGATTGCCGTTACTAAATAGATGGTTGTTTTTCAGTTATTGACAAATTTTAAGTAAAAACCTGTTTTAAAAATTAGAATCAAACTCATTATACCGCATTTTTTGTGAGCAGGAAAGGGTGATCTTGGAGATCACAAATAGGGAAAAAAATAAAAATAATAAAACGAATGGTTGGACCCATCTATGGTGACCAATAGAAAATAGAATCAATTGTCCAGCATGAATGGATGAATTCTTGGCCTTAGCCAAGCATAATAAAAAAAAAACTAGGAACGAAAATGACCAATATTTATTTCCCTACATGAGGGTTTTGTTAGTAATTCAAATTAGATCAGTAGCAAGTAATTAACTGAAGAGGCGGCGGCGCATTAAAGCACACTTCCACTCGCCTCTAATGAGGCTGTTAATTGACCCGCTACTGATTGGGCCGCTTTTGCAAATTAGTCACAAACGTATTATACTTACCACTAGATTATGCTTCTTTTTTGGATCAGCTCGTCTTATAAAAAAAACACAGTTAGTTTTCTGTCTTATTTAAAACTAAAATCTGCATTCAACTTGAATGCCCAGAACTGAATCTAATCTAATTTAAAACATTTTTTTGTTATTTTTGTTTATATTTACCATGCATTGCATGTTGTTGTTTTTTTTTTTTTTTTATGCTGATACATATATATATAATTTTCATTTTGGACTAACGGTCGTCTGCCTCAGGTAGTAGTTTGTTATTAACGTGAAATTTAGTTGTACACAAAAAATACATAAAAAACATTCCTGTACCCAAAAAAAAAACGATCAATTGCAACAAAAAATAAAGAAGTAAGGTTAGGGCACAGAATACAGAATATATTCTGTATTCTGTGGTTAGGGGTCTAATAAGAAATTGTATGAATACTGTATACAATATAGGAAGAGAAAACATTTTGTTTTTTTTGAAACTTTGAATTTGTTTGATGAAAAATGAAAATGTAACGAATGTCAACAGGCATTCGGTACACCATAATTTTAAAATTTCAAGACGAATTTTGTTATCTGTGCTTTAACCCTTCCGCGTGGGAGTTAAAAGTTTCAATTACTATGTATTTGAGTTGCGGGAGGAGGAAATTAAACGAAAACTATAATAGCATCTAAAATAATTCACGGTATCTTGTTAAAGTTCGTATTGTGTAATGACGTACACGGCACTCCGCAGTAGAGATGATTTTACGCATGACATACACGTGTACGGCACTCCACGCGGAACGGCTAAATAGAAAACTTTAGTTATTAGTTTAATTTAATGTAAAAAGATTTATTGTATTATAGACGGAAACTTTTAAAAATTTTAAATTAATTAAAAACTAAACATATTGACTTAGCTTACTCCACTACTGGCAGTTGGTTCAGTACTGTATTTTTTCGCTGAGACGGTGACTCAGTAACGCCCAAAATAGGTGCAATCAATAGTTCAACAACTCATAGCGCAGTCATGATGTACTGCATCCAGTGTGGGTGGTGTAAAGGGACACCAAAGAAACCCCTTTTTAACTGCATTCGTAAATGTGATTTTTGAACGTCGCTTAATTTTTGAGTGAAAGCTGTTTTATTTGGCAATTGGCCTGTGTTTTCTGTTTTTGTCGTATTTTGGCCACGGGTACAATTTATACAATAATTTAAATTAGTAGTCTTATTTGTTGATCTTCTTGTATATTTTATTTTATTATTCTCGGCTAAATTATAGACCAATTTCACTTTTTTGTAAATTAAAAGTTTTTATTATCCCAAATTTTCGATGGTTTGCATCATTTTCAAGGGGACTATTGACAATTTTAACAAAATTATTTATTTTTTGTATGCATACATACAATTAACAAATTGTTATTATTTTTTTATATATAAGAAACTAAATTTTCTCCTTTACAAAAAAAAAAAACATTCAAAAATTGTTTCAAATGACAATAACGGAAAACATTTTATTTTGCAAATGTCCTTGACCTGTTCACTTGATTTATTATTATCTATACACAGCTAATTATAGTAAACAAACTGTCACAATAGCGATAACTTTTGAAAAAACTACCTAGATTTATTTTAATTGATGAAAATTAAGCCTGGTTTCCATTATGAAACTTTTACTGACAGTACTTTTTACTGAATAAAAACATAAACATCGAAAATTTTATTGAATTGACACAGATCATTCTTTGTGTTTAATTTTTTTTGAAAAATTGCATTGAAAAATTGAAATATTTTTCCAGTACAGACAAAATATACTTCGCTTCATATATTTGTCAGTAAATTTTGTCAGTATACTATAAAAATGTCAGTATACTATAATAATTTTTTCAGTACTGTAAAACTGGAAAAGTGTTTTTTTTCTCTCACACAGCACACGAATATATATTTTTATGCCATTTTGTTTATACTGTCAGTAAATATTTCATAATGGAAATCAGGCTTAAAATAGAACCAAATGAATTAGAAACTAAGTATGTACATATATACCAAATCACACATAATTTTGAATAATATTTTTATAATTTGCTTGTAACCTATTTGTATCTACTTATAAAGCTATTCTGTAATGTGAATGTGTTCTGCTGAAGCACCTAGATATACAAGCCATCAGCATCAGATCAATTTTAAAAGAAGCTTAATTTAAGGGGGATACATTTTACGATTTCCCATAAGAACCCATGTAAAATTGAACAGTTTTGATTAAAATTTTATCAATGAAAAATACACGTACCCGAAAATATTTTTAAGTTTAGCTATATTTAAATCAAACCTTTGAGTATAACATGTTTTAAAACCAATAACCTAAATTTAGTAATTTGATTAATATACATAATTAAAATAAAATTGTACAAATTTACTTTTTCTTTGTGAAAAATATGTTTGTTTTCTATGTGAAAAATACAGTATAAAATTATAATAACGAAATAAATGCGTAAGATCTTGCTTATACCGTGCTCGAATACTGTGATAATACCGTGATAAATAATAATTTATGACATTTACTTGAGAAATTTTCCCCTCCGCAGATATTTTTTATTTTTACTACCCGAATTCAATAATAATTTTTGCGTGATAATTTCCCCGCCAATTTTTTTAAACCAAATCAAATGGATCAAAATTCCGAAGTAAGCAAAATTATTATACATTATTGTTGTAATGTACAAATGTATTATCAAGAGATTACATTATACACCGCGATTCCACATGAAGAAACATTTAAGGATTTCTGGGGTATGTTTCACAAAATTACATATTTTTTATCGTGGATGGTAACTTGAGTTTGAACTCATGGCTTTATTTTATTGCGGCTTGCCAGTGAGACAAACCGTAGAATGGTAGGAGCAGTAATAGAAATGCATAGCCAAACAGTTACAGAATCAATTATGTTCCAAGTTATTAAGTAGCCGAAGAGGTTGTACATCTGTATTAAAAAATGTGGTCGGAGCTTTCGATGGGACTCATGTTTTTTCCTTCAAATTTATTTTGTTGGTTGCTATATCTAATCACATTCACTACTAAAATATTTCACATGGATATGTCAAAATGTATCATATTGAACGATTATAATAATTCGAATGTGTGTTTTATGCCAAAAATTATTATGTGTGAATATTTAACACGGTATTCAGGCACGGCCTTACTATTTATCAAAGACTTTAAAATACAATAGACTAGAAATAAACAAACTATGTACAATCACCTTTTTAACAACAATAAAAACTAAATGATTTGTTTACATAAAAGAAAGAACAACCATTTATATTATTTGTAACAGATAATATACATATGTATATACCTCTCCAACTGTCTACGCCTGAAATAGAAGATTTTATATGGGAAAAAGTTGGTTTTTCCTCTAGAGTTTTACCTCTTTGCTATTTATCAACATTTGTTTATTATAAAAAAAACATATACGTAATGCGTTACGTCATAAGATAAAGATGTGTTTGTAAATAAAGGGGTTTTAGTAAAACATTAATTATATATTTTTAACATCTCACACTATTCAAATTCATTTTTATTTAAGAAAAACGAAATTAAAAAAACCGAAACTTTTCATATAATTTGTATGCAAAATTCATTTTTTTTGTCTTTCTATCCCCCTTATATTAAGTTCGAATTTGATGCTGATGGATTGTATATCTAGGTGTTTTGGTTCTGTCCGGGTATTTGGTTATATTGTCCACGTCTTTTTTATGTTGATTTACTCTTTTAATTTTGGGCTTACTTGTTTCTCCAACGTAACATGAGTCGAAATTTTTACATGCAATTTTATAAATTAGTCCATTTTTTTGTTCACTTGGAATTTTATGTTTTAATTTGGTGTAATCGCCACTTGCTTTATTTATGATTTTGTTTGCCAAAACTAGTTGTTCCGAATTCTGTTTTAATGTTTTTGTAATTTTTGCAATTTTTTCCATCAAATATAAAGTACACCCATCCCTCCATTTACGAAATCTCTCTTTATAAATTTTCGGAAAATTTGCGAAAAATTCGATTAACGAAATTTCGATTTACACCCATATGCCGCTTAACGAATTAATTCTTTCCAAAAAATTGTACATAAATCGAAATTTCGTTACCCAATTTTTCGTAAATTTGCCGAAAATTTATAAAGAGAGATCTCGTAAATCGAGGGATGGGTGTAATTGATCCGAATTTAATTTGTTCATTGGTAGGTTTTTATTTTGGTACGTGTACAGTACAATGTTTTTGTAATCTATTTATTAATCAAATTTATAGTATAATTATTATTTCTTTATTATTAAATCTTTTTTATTTTTGCCAAACTATTATGAAAAATTCAATGTCGATGAATCATTAATATACACCAGCACCAAATAATATGAACATTTTTAAAGAAAGAGAACAACAAAATTTAATAAAGCAAATTTTAACAAACTATCACTAGCGTAACTACTACAGTTTTTGGCACTGTGTAAATTTGGTGTAATTATTGGCACTACTAACTATGTAACAAGCATATCATTTTTCTCTTAACGTAAATAAGGTATGATTATCTTTTCGTATTGAAACAAGAAAAAAATAAGTTACACGAATCAGTTGCATTCAAACTCTAAATGTGAAAACATACCGGACGTCAAGTCTCTTATTCCTGAAAAAATTGTGTGTTTTAACTAGGAAGCCAAAAATGTAAGTAAGTAAAAGGTGATTTTTTTTATAGGTTCATAACTTTGAGTTAGCAACACTGCTTTATTTGACAACCCATTTAACAGTTGATATTTGCTTTTTGTTTATTATGGTTTGACATTTCATTATGCATAGACTTACATCAAAGCAACGCTTGCAAATTTTTGAACTTTTTTATCAAAATAATGGTTCTGTTCGTCAAACTTATCGTGCACTTCGTCCATTTTATGGCGTACATAATCGTCCTTCAGAGCGGCTAATTCGAATAACAATAGATCGTTTTTGGACCACGTTTACTCTTAATGATAATGTGCATCCCGTGAGACGCCGAACAGTATGCACTGAAGAAGCTATAGCCGCTATACAGGAAAGCATTGAAGAAGATCCAAATCAATCAATTCGTCGCCGTTCTCAGCAACTGGGGTTGTGTCCTTCCACTTTATGGAAGATTTTACGAAAGAATCTTGGCTTTAAAGCTTTCAAGATTCAACTTTTGCAGCAATTAAAGCCAAACGACCATCGTATGTGCCGCCAATTCGCCGAATGGGCTGAAGCACAAATTGATATTGATGTTGAATTTCCATTCAAAATTTTGTTCTCCGATGAAACCCATTTTTGGTTGAATGGGTATGTAAATAATCAGAATTGTCGGATTTGGAGTGAGGATAATCCACAAGCTTTTGTCGAAACACCATTATATCCACAGAAAATTAAATTACTGTTTGGTGCGCTTTATGGGCTGGCGGGGTCACTGGTCCATATGTCTTCAAAAACGATGATGGTCAGAATGTTACTGTCAATGGTGAGCGGTATAGGGACATGATTAGACATTTTTTCGTACCTTGATTAGCTAGCATTAATCTTGCTGGCATGTGGTTCCAACAGGATGGAGCCACATGCCACACAGCGCGCGCTACATTTGATTTACTTAAAGAAACTTTTGATGAAAGAATAATTTCGCGTAATGGTCCAATTAATTGGCCACCAAGATCGTGTGATTTAACCCCATTGGATTATTTTCTTTGGGGTTATGTAAAGTCCCTTGTCTACGTCGATAAACCAGAGACAATTGAACACCTGGAAATTAACATCAACAAAAGTTTGTGAAAATTGGTGTTCCAGATTGCGCCTTGCACGCGCCAGCCGTGGCGACCACATGGCCGAAATCATATTTAAACAGTAATGTCATAAGATTGTCTATCCAATAAAGCCCGTTTCATTGATATTAAAAATATATTTCTTTGTTTTATTATGATTTAAACTTGTGTAACTCTATGAAAAACATCCGTTGCTTGTTTTATATTAAAAATGTAATATTTTAATACTCTCTGAATTGAATATGTCAATTAGATACGTTATCTTAAGTGAAATTTAGATTTAATGTGTTTATTAATTAATATAACACTAAACAGTGTGCCAATAATTGGGGTAAAATAATTCTCTTTTTTAATTATTGGCACTGGGGTGCCAATAACTAATTTATGTGAAACTACAATTATTAGCACATGCCAATTATTGTATGTCTCTTATATGCCAATAGTTATATTATAATTTAATTGAAATTCTAGAATTAAAAAATGCCAAAGAAAAGGAACACTTACATCGAATCCGATATACAAAAAGATTTGTACGAGATCAAAATTGGAAAAATTAGTAAAAAATCGGCATCAAAGATTTTTAAAGATGTTACTCAAGCAGTAAAACAGTTTTTACTAGAAGACCACATCCTTTTGGGCCAGGTAAAGGGTGGTTCAAATCATTTTTAACGCGGCATCCATCTCTATCGTTTAGAGCGCCAGACACAGTATCTTCGGCGAGCGCTACAGCAGCAATTTCTGACATCAATTCGTGGTTTTTATGCTTGTGGTTCGTGGTTTGATCCCACACGAATTTTCAACGGTGATGAGACAAATTTTTTATTATGCCCGAAAACGAAAATTGTTTTGGCAGCAAATTTCATGCGATGAGACAAATTTTTTATGATGTCCGAAAACAAAAATGTTTTGGTAACAAAAGGGCCTAGGAATGCCTATGAAGTTGACAGAGGATTAGCCAAAGCCAACTTAACAGTAATGTTTACTTTCTCGGCTGCAGGAGTGGTATCACCGCCTATGGTTATTTACCCTTATAAAAGGGTGCTGAAGAAATTAGAAAATCGTTACCCAAAGTATGGGGCATGGGTGCTAGTGATACTGGATGGATGACAAAGGAAATATTCTATGAATATATCTCCAAAGTTCTTCTTCCATATCTGGTACAGATGGGTACTAAATTTGCCATAATTTATTTTGTAGACGAGGTAATACTACACATTTAACATTATCGGTCAGTCAGTTGTGTGTTAGGTTAAGCGGGCTCCCTGCCGTCAAGATCGAACGACCGCAATGTTCTAGCAGTGAGGTCCTTGGCTGCTGGGACAGATAATTCTACAAGCCCTGCCTGCAGAATTCAAGAGCAGGAGGCGCCGGATAAGGCCACACCGAAGACTTTAAACCTGTTTATGAAGAGTGGCAATGTCATAAGATCACCGAACAAGAAGCTGAAAACCGGTGCGGCATCGAATGAGGCAAAAGTGACAACCGGGAAAAACTCTAAGGAGTTAAGGGGAATAACCAGCCCATTCCAAAGGAGTAGTAGCACGAGAATAGGATTTTGACAGCATTCGAAATCCCTTTCAGAGTCTGAAGACCACAAAATATCTCCATCACAATAAAAATGAAATAAATTCATATTTTTGTTGTTGCTGTGGCTTTTATTACAATATATATTACAAGTTTTTAAACAAAATCAAAAACCAAAATATTCAACTTTATTTTACTTTATTTAATAACAAATAGTTAAATACTTTCTTTAAAATTGTAATAATTAATTTTTACTTTTTGGAAAACCGGTTTCGGATTTCATCCTTCTTCAGTCCCAATTTTAACTACTATGGAGGAGTAGTTAAAATTGGGACTGAAGAAGGATGAAATCCGAAACCGGTCTTCCAAAAAGTAAAAATTAATTATTACAATTTTAAAGAAAGTATTTAACTATTTGTTATTAAATAAAGTAAAATAAAGTTGAAATATTTTGGTTTTTGATTTTGTTTTTGTTTTGTTTAAAAACTTGTAATACAAAATATCTGATTCACTATCGGATATTAACGAGCCTTATGCTTTTAATCGGCTTGGAAAGAAAATTGACCTTCTTTGGGAATACATCAAACCAAGGAGTAATGTACACCATGAAATAAAGAAGCTTGTCACGTCAATCAGGAATCTGTATGCTGAACACTCACCCGAGATTGAAAAACTGAATGACGAGAACCAGACAACGCAGACAATTGCAAACTTCGCTAAGCAGATAACAGTATGCTGTGAGACCCAGACCACGCCAACCATCTCAAACCCGAGAAACAAAGGGAAGGATATCGTTCCGCTCGATAGGGAAGCGGAAATGGCATCCAAAAGCAAAAGGAAAAGGTAGAATGAACAAAATTCGCCTATTGAACACGCCCAAAAAAACGGGAAACAGAAAACTGGTGGAACCCCAGTTCTAGAAGCTAAAGGTTCGAATGAAAACCCAGTCGAACTTAGTGAGCCTAACAATGAAGCGGGCCCGACTGGCAGTCCTGATGCCATCAAAATAACGAAGAATGGATCCCTCACAGATGCTCAAGAAAATTAAAGGGGGGACTCGCATACGTAGGACAGCAAATGGTGATCTCCTACTTGAGTTGGGGGACGATATACACCCAAAGGAACTTGGACTCCTATCTGCATTAGAAAATTCTCTTGGTGCAGATGCAAAAATCCAAACGCTAACGCAGGTTGATGAGGTTATGCTCGAAGTTAAAGACATTGACGAGGCCACATCAAAGGCAGACGTACATAAGGCGATTATAACTAAGTTTGCGGTGGCGAAAGACAGCGATAGACTGTATCAAGTCATTGAGAGCTGCCTATAGAGGCACTTAAACGGCAGTGATGGCTGTACAAAGTTCGATAGTCAAAACGATGACTGCTGAAGGCAAGGTACGTGTTGTGTGGGTGATCTGCCGAATCCGCGAAAAAAAATTGCCCTTAAAGTACTTCAAGTGCTGGCAGTACGGACATATAGCCAAATCTTGTACATGTGACGTGGATCGCGCTGGCCTCTGCTATAAATGCGGAGGAAATGGCCATGTATGTATTTAAAGAATGCAAGGAAGAAGCAAGATGTATGCTTTGCAAGAACAGGACGAACCATAACCATATAGCAGGGAGTGGTCGGTGCATGGTACACTCATACCCCGCTGTACAAAACTCCCTTTATACGGAATTTCGCTATAACAGAATTTATAATTTATATCCCATTTTCGCTATACGGAAGGAAAAATTCGTTGTACGGAATTTTTTTTTTTTTTCAGATAAATTAAAATTCGGGGAAAAACCAATTTGGTGAAAACTGTGTTGTTATTATGTATTGTATATACAAAAGTCTCATTCTTATATGTTTTCTGGTTCAAATAGACGTACATATTATTGTTATGTAAGCAAGTGTAAATTTTATAAATTAACGTGAAAAGTTTTAAATAGAACATAGTTTTAAGTGTGTATTATGTATATTATTTTTGATCGATAAATTCATTTATGTATACCTATATAATCATTATATATTTTATCAAGTATAAATAACTGTAAAAATTGTTAAAAATTACATATTTTAAGCCAAGTAGTATTATCGGTATTTATGATTCTGAAAATTAAATTTTAGTTTTTGTAATTAATTTAACTGCTTATTGTACAATGTCGTGTCAAACAGTTCTCCATACATGGAAACAATTTAGTTCTTAACTGTGTGCTTACTTACCTTAATAAATTAATTTTGCTCATTTGTTCATAGCCTAACAATGCCACGAAAGCAGATATCTGGTTTAGTGGAGAAAACAGCTAAAAAAAAGCCGAAATGCAATCTCTTTGAAAACAAAATTAGATGTTTTACTTGTGGAAATTTCAAAAGCGCTGGGTCTTGCAACGTCGACGATAGGAACAATCAAGGAAAACCAAGATAAAATTTTCAAGCAATCTGAATTAACAGCGCCGTTAAGTGCTCCTAAATAACCTCGTCAAAGGAGCGCAATAATGGAGCAAATGGAAATGCTGTTAGGCATATGGATTGAGGATAATAACCAGTGCAACATGCCAATCAGTGAACTTATCATTCAAGAAATAGCTAGGAGCCTATTTGCGCATTTAAGAGCCGAATGTATTGATGAAAAATCTAAGGAAATTTCTTTTTCTGCTAGTCGAGGCTGGTTCGATCGGTTCAGAAAACGACAAAACTTGCATAGTATAAAAATGAGAGGTTAGGTAAGCTGCAAGCACCGATACAGAGGCCGCTACTAAATACCCTAACATTTTAAAATCAATTATTGAACGAGGAGGGTACCTCCCAGAACAGATGTTCAACGTCGATTAGACTGGTTTATACTGGAAAAGGATGCCAGAAATAACTTTTATATCAAAAGAATCAAAATCCGCATCTGGCCATAAAGTGCAAAGGAACGCTTAACCCTGCTACTTGGAGGTAATGCCTCAGGTGACTGCAAATTGAAACCGCTCTTAATATATTTGTCGGAAAATCCAAGGGCTCTTAAGGGATGTGATAAATCACGGTTACCCGTAATTTGGAAGTCCAACAGGAAAGCTTGGATTACAATGTCCATTTTCGAAGACTGGTTTAAAAAACACTTCTGCCCGGATGTGAAAAAATATTTACAAAAGAAAAATCTGTCAAATAAAATACTTTTGCTATTGGATAATGCTTCAGGGCATCCAATTCATTTAGCAGAAATGTTTGAAGATGTAGAAGTGGAATTTCTACCTAAAAACACGACAGCGATCCTTCAACCTATGGACCATGGTCTCATTTCTACTTTCAAGTCATTCTACTTACGTAGAACTTTTCAGCAGCTGGTAAGCGACACCGATGGGCAATCGTCTAGCAAGGAATATTGGGCAAAACATAACATAAAAGACGATCTAGACAATATTGAAAAATCGTGGGATGAGGTCAAATCAAGTACGATGAACCGCATTTGGAAACAAATTTGGCCAGAATGCGTTAAATATGACGAATCCGATCTTGGTTCGCTACATGCCGTTCGTGAAAATATTGTATCACTTGCTGATCAACTTGGTTTCCAAGAAGTGCAAGGGGTTTGATGTGATCAAACTGATAGAAATAGACCAACAAAGTTTGACAAATGAGGAGCTGATAGAATTAGAGGAAGATTTACAGACATCGATTACAACAGATCGCGATTTCGAAGTTAATTCGCGTCGATTACAATCAAAAGACTTGCAGGACAATGATGAAAATGAAGAGCGTAGTATGCTACAAAACATACTGCAAAACATTGAATGCTACAAGCAGCTGTACAAAATAATTAAAACAGAAGCCAGACAGAAAACTTAAGATAAATTTTTCATAGCAACTTCATCTAACTCAACGGTTAGACAAAGCATTCGTATAATTTCCAGTTCAAGCTCTAGCCCATGCTCTAGTCCGAGTATAGCCCAGTCTGTAGCTCAAGCTCTCCTTAAAATAATTTATTCAAAATTTACTCGTAGCTAATAATTTGTATGTAGTTTTATGGATTTGCTTTGTTTTATTTACATATTTATTATTTACCTGACGAATTTGAAATGTATTTATTGAAATAAACCAAAAATTTAATTACATATTGGTTATATTTATTATACAGCCTTGGGAATGGGTTGCTTATAATTTGTATTAATTTATAAGAAAAATAATGATTCAATACACGGAATTTCGGTTTACAGACAGCTTTTCCGGAACGGATCCCTTCCGTAAAGCGAGGTATGAGTTTATACATGGAGGCATTGAAAAAAGCACGCCGGCTATGAAGTTCATCCAGCTCAACCTAAGTGAGGTTGCACAGGACGTGCTAGTCCAAACAGTGCATGAAGCCAGAGTAGATGTCGCCATCTTGTGCGAACAGTATAAAAATATGGATGGGTGTAATTGGGCAACCGATCCAACCGGCAAAGCCGCCGTATGGTCCTGTGGCAGACGGACCATACAGGAGAGGGCTAATAACCCCTGACGCAGGATTTGTGCGAGTGAAAGTTGACGGTTTGCATATCTACAGTTGTTATGCACCACCTAGTAACACAATTGAAGAGTTTGAGTATTTCCTGGACCACTTGACTGCTGAAGCACAACTGTGAAACCCTATTATCATTGCTGGTGACTTCAACGGTTGGGCAACTGAATGGGGAAGTAGAGATACAAATAGAAGAGGGGTGGCGCTACTTAAAGCATTTTCTTCAATAGATGTTGTGCTGCTCAATGCTGGTGACACATCAACTTTTCGTAAAGGTGGTGCATCCTCTGTGATTGATTTGACGTTCGGTAGCAGCTGCTTGGTGCGAATGTTGACTAAATGGGAAGTCAGCGAACATTACACGCACAGCGACAACCAAGCCATATTTTTTTAAATAAAACTTCCAAGGGAAGATGGACGTATAAAACATATAAGGAAACCGGTGGGTTGGAGGGCAAATACGTTTGAAGAAGACTTATTTACGCTATTCCTGGACGATCCGAACCTCTTGGGGACTGCTAACGCGAAAGCGGCGCAGATGATGAATACGATCACCAACGCCTGTAATGCAACCATGGTAAAACGATTTCTAGATGGTCGTCGTCCACCAGCATACTGGTGGACTGAGCAGATAGCAAAATTGCGCGGGATGTGCCATATAGCAAGGGGAAATTACCAACGTTCGTAGGGATTTTTTTTTCAGAGCACCGTACACAGCACGATTTACAAAAAAAACTTTTTTTTCTTATTTCTTTTAATTTTTTTGTTTTATTTATTTTTCATTTTATTGTCAACTTTTATTTTTACATTTTTTTTTTTATAATATTGTTAAACTTGACTTATCACAGTTTTATTTTTTTTCATAAATTATAAAGAAAATAATAAAAAAAAAACTTTCTCTAAGGGTAACAACCCTTTACAGTTTTTAGAGAAAAAATAAAAATTTCACAAAATTTTTCTTACACAAAAAATATCACCACAATATAACATATGGTTTCTTAGTATATCTATTTTTTTATATATTTATATTTAGGACCATGCCCGTTTAAACTTTGTTTTTTAACCACTAAAGAAAAATATTCGTCGACCCAAAATGAGTCGCGGCTATCTCCAGACTGCCAAATTTTAATTTTTTCCAATTTCAATTGGGGAAAAAATTACACCCTCCACTTAACTCTCTCTCTCTCTCAGAAAAAAAATCCGCTCGTCGTCGCGCTGATGACCACATACCATCATTGAAAAGACCACACACGTACTCAACCGATCCATAGTCCGTGCATATATTCACCATCGAACGACAAGTCAACCACACACATCATTATAATTCGTTGACTTGCATATCAAAACAAAATTGGTATGACATCGGATAAGGAGAAAAACACTTAAGCGTCGTCTGTATGTGGACCACATCGATAATGGCATGTGTTTACGGGACAATCTAATGTACCGACAAGAAAAAAACCTTCGACACAACCACATGGCAGAAAAAAAATATAGAGGAAAACAAACCGAAAGAAAATCGCGTTATGAAACGAACGTTAATCGAAGCTATGGTGTTTATATTATTTTTAAATTTAACTAGCAACGAAGAAATCTGTATCTAAAAAAAATATGGTAAGGAAAAAAACAAACAAGCACGTCATGAACAATTTATATTAAATTGAAATAAGCAATTACGGCATTTAAAATTGAATATGAATAGTTAAGTCTGGGTGTAGATAAAAAAAATATCAAGAGGAAAATAAATACGCGCATGATGAAATTTTATTTTAAACTGAATGCACTAACGGACAAGATTTATGAATGAAATTTAATACCAAATAATTCTGAATGAATTATACAACAAATGAACAGTTCCGGCGTGATTTATTAAATGAAAGCAAAGCGAGTAAGAGAAAATAAACATGGAACGACACCAGCCGGATTTCGTTACAAGAGTGCTGATATATGATACAGATGACGGTGTCAAGGAATAAACGTTACGGGTAGAGTACCTCAAGGATCAGTACTGGGTCCCTTACTGTGGAACATTATGTACGATGGCGTTCTAAGGCTCAGCGTACCTGATGAGGCAGAAATTGTGGGTTACGCGGACGACGTTGCTGTTGTCGTACTAGCAAAGACTATAGAAGAAATATTGGAGATATGCAGGTTGTACCTACAGGTACCTACATCGTGAACAACCAGGGAGCAGAGCATCAGAACGCATTACAACTCTGACAGAATGGCAAAAACGGTGGGATAGATCGGAAAAGAGTCGGTGGACTTATCGTCTCATACCATCCATCGAAAAGTGGATAAATAGGCGGTATGGCGAACTTAATTACTACCTGACGCAGTTATTAAGTGGGCATGGTTGTTTTGGGGCGTACCTTTACAGATTTAAGCATACCGACACTCCAGAGTGTTCGGCCTGCAAAGAATCACAAGAGGATGTGGAACCCGGAGTGAACTGTCGGATATCCTTGGGCAGCGCCCAACACCTGAAAACATATCCGAACTAATGCTTGTTTCTGAAGAAACATGGAATGCTGTAAGCCACACTTCGGCGGTGGTACTGAAGGAGCTGAGTTGCTTAGAGCGTGCAAGAGCAGAACAACGAACAACAAATCGTGATTAGATACCGGTGGCAATCTCAATCTATAGTTAAGACGCTGTGGAGAATAGAGTCGAATGATTCTCCATGCGAAGTAATGTCTAACGATAGTTCCGCATGGAGGATGGATAAACGGGTGTGAGGTTTTTAGATGGTATAAATCCATCACTATTGCTGAGATGTTTGCCACCATCAAAGCTTGGTCTTGTTGAAAATTTTCCTCATTTTACCCTTCCCAAAAAAAAAAAAAAGTTGTGTGTTAGGTTGCAAATTATTTTAATAGCTATGTACCCCAACGCCACGAGAATACTGCAACCGGCCGATGTCGCTGCATTTAAACCTCTCAAAACATGTTGGAACAATAAGGTCTTGGAGTGGCGAAGATGTAATCCAATAAGCTCGCTTACAAAGGAAAAATTTGCTGCTCATTGATGATGCATTTATAAAGCTCTGTGCAACTGTTGGTGAAAGTAAGCTCGAAGAACTAAAGAAACTGGAGAAAAAAGACACTGAAACTAGCAGCTATAATGAAGATTTTCTTCTTTTATTCGATCTGTACAAACAATTTAAATCTGGAATAAACCCCAAACAAATTTGTCATACTTCTAATAAATCAACGCAAAAAGATGCGGAGTACAAGGTTCTAGAAGATTTGACTATAGATATTGGATCAATCAAGGAATTTTTAATATTAAAAGATCAACCAAACCAGCAGAGTCAAATCGACACATTTAGTGCTATCGATGCTACATTTCAACCTAACGATTATTTAGGTAATTGCACCGAAGTTAGAACGAATTCGGTACCATCGGAGACAACCAGGTCAAGAGAAGAATATTTAAATTGGCCAGAAACACCTTTGAGGAAGGGATGCACACCGAACAAAATAAAAAAACAATTGTTGTCACTTCACCTTTGTAGATTAAACAAGAAGAAGCAAAAAGAGAACAAAAGCAAAAAATTGAACCGATAAAGACAACCGGAAAGCAGAAAGAATTAGAAACAAAAAACTGTAAGCCCAAGCGTGCGAGGAAGACTAATCCGAAAATTCAACAATCGGCCAAATCTCAAACTCACACTACAACGACCGACAAAATATTAGTTTCAATAGAAAATGATATTGCAAAAGAAATTTTTGTAACACCCACTCACTTAGATATGAAGATTGACGAACATACTATCGAGCCAATTTTTCAATTTGGAAATAATTTAACGGAAAATATGTGTTTTTATTTCTTTAAGCCTAACTTGTGGTTGTACAATATCGTACCGCAGAATTCCAAAATCGGCAATAATTAAGGTAGGAAGTGTAATACGGCAGATAAATATCCAGTAGATTGGCGAATTAAAAAAAATACGATTTTCACCTCTTGGTTTAACAAATTTTTATTTATATATTTAATTATATACGATCGATGTTGTCGCTTCGACGGATGATGAAAAAAGAGGGCGAATGACTTGCTGAATTTTAGTTTATCAAAAACTATGCTATAATATCTCGTGATGTACATAAAATTATTTACCGACAAATTATAGCGCGGACTTTAAAGTTATTACATATTTCAAATTATAAATTGGTAATTTACCTTAACAATAATTATAAATTCATCTTAATAATCTATTACATAATTGTTGCATATTTGTATGCAGCTATTTTGACAGCTAATAATTCCTTGTGCCTAAAAACATAAATAAATAAGTATCACTTAATACCTAAAACTATTAGAGACAATTTATAATATAAATAATTAATGTTATGTATTAAAAAAAAAAAAAATAATAATAATAATACCACTTAATTCATGAGTAATAAATATAAAATCTCTCGACACCTATAATCAACATGCATCAATCATCAGCAACATCATTCAAATTCGGTCGCAAGGTCGCAACCACGTTTAAGAATTAAAAATCTTGTAAGCAAATTTTTTTTTTTTCAATTATTATGTATATTATCATTATATTTAAATCTTTAGGTACTATATTTTTTTTTGTAATTTTTTTTTGCTCATAGTTAGTAGTACTTAAGATTATATTTAGTTAAGATTTTGTTCTTATTTTTTTTATTATTTTTATTTAATTCATAAATTATTAGAGTTATTTCTAAATCCTAGGTAAATTTAAATAATTATTGTTTCAATTTTTGGTTTATCAAGACTCAATTATGCTTCGAGAAACCCCACGCCTAACCCTGAGTTCTACCTGGCCACTGATGACGGCCTCGAAGCCCCTGATTGAGTACTATTTTTGATAACGGTCGATAGCACGCTATCGCATCCCGTTACAGACTAGAAGTGTTTGTAATTCTTCAGTTGTTGGTGCTGACTCGCCCAAAACTAGCCGAATATGAGTTTTGACGGATTAAACCCCAGCTTCCCATAAACCGCCAAAGTGTGGTGCTGATGGTGGTATAGTGTGCCATTCTATTTGGTGTGTGCCCAGATATGTAGAAACTTTCTCGTTGTGTTTGTTCGATGTAATTGCCGCAAAGAAATAGTCAAATTTTTTTCTGGCACCGACAAAGTTTGTACCATTGTCACTGTAAATGGCCATTGGTAGTCCTCTTCTTCCCGTGAATCGTCTTAATGCCGCTATGAAGGCATCGGTCGATAAATCTCCAACAAGTTCTATGTGCATAGCCTTAGTTGCCATACAGATAAACAGACAGATGTATGCTTGAGCCTCTTGGATCCTCTGCCCCTTTTGGAACTAATTATAATTGGACAATCAACTCCAACATTAGTAAATTGTCGTACAAAATTTACTCTGGACCTAGGCAAATTTCCCATTATTTGTTCGGATGACCTTGGGCTAGTCCTGACACAGTGGACGCAGCTATTAGATATTCTTTTTATTACCTGTTTAGCCCCAAGTATCCAGTATGATTTTCTTGTTATGAAAAGCAATACGGATGGATTTGGATGAAGGTGTTTGATGTGTAGATGTCTAACTAATTTATCGATCAATACGTGCTCTTTCGGAAGAATTACTGGATGTTTCATTGAATACATCAAAGTTGAATTCTGTAATCGCCCGCCAACACGCAATATTCCATTTTCGTCGATAAATGGGGATAGTGATATTAGTTTGCTGCTTCTTTTAATGGCCTGTTGAGTTTTAAGCTGGTGAAAGCCTCATTTTGTACCCATTTAATGATAATATTTTCGCTTTTATTCAGATGATGGCTAGTGATATAAGGTAGTTTATTCTTACGGCACACTTCTGCAAATCTGATGCAATGGCCTAGAACTCGAATTATCATCATATATGAAGAATTCTTCTTTATAACTTATTTTACAGGTGATGATGGATCTGGAGTAATGCTCGTTGCCTATAAAACAGTTTTTCTTTTTTCTATGGTGGTGGAATCAATGGATATGCATTTAGGATTTGGCCAATCTGTCTCTGGTTTCTGCAAATATTTGGGTCCATTCCACCATGCCTGTTGCTTAAGTAATTCCGCGGGTGATAAACTGCAGCTAGCACAATCAGCTGGATTTATATTTGTTGAAATATGTTGCCAATGATTACTTGGTAGTCTTTCTATAATGAAACTGGTCCGATTTGCTACAAAACAGTTCCATTTTCTCGGTACATCTGACAGCCATGCTAAAACAATTGTAGAATCCGTCCAGGCGTGTAATGTCTCCGCAGCTGCTTTCAAAATTTCTGCTATCTTCTTTAATAATTTAGTCAGGAGTACCGCTCCGCATAGCTCCAAATGAGGAATGGCAAGCTGTTTCAATGGAGCAACCTTTGTCTTAGCAGCTATTAGACGAATGTATGTATTTCCATTGCGGTGAATAGTTCTGGAGTATACGACAGCAAAATATGCCTTTTCAGAGGCGTCACAAAATCCATGGTATTGAACTATTTGACCCTCACACATCTGCAGTGATCGTGGTATACGTATGGCTGTAAGGCATGCCAATTCATGTCTGATGGTACACCAATTGCGGTTAATCTCTTCTGGTAGCGGATCATCCCATTCTAATTTTGTCAACTAGAGAGATTGGAGCAAAATTTTAAATGTGATTGTCACTGGCGACAACCAACCAAGGGAATCGAATAATTTCCCACATTCCGATAACAGTCCTCGCTTCGTGATTTGATGAGAGTTCAAATCGGTTAATCCTCCTTTGTTAACCAGCAAATTCCCAGCGTTTTAATGTATGATTCCGCATCTTCGATTGAAATGGCATCTTTACCTCGATTTTCTATTGGTATGTTGCTTATAAATTTCTGATCGTTTGAACTCCACTGTCGTAATGAAAACTCGCCGTTCGATAATGTTTTTGATATATCGTTATATATTGCGACAGCTTCATTTATCGAATCACATCAAGTCAATAGGTCATCTACGAGTACATAAAAATCAGATTTAATAATATTTATAAACATTGGGGTAATTTCTTTATTATCTATGGCTGTTTGATGTAATGATCTAATTGCGAGAAATGCTGAACACGTCAAACCGTAAGTATCAGTTTTTAACTGGAAATGTTGCATCGGCCGTGAAGGATTTTTTCGCCAAACTATCCTTTGATAATCGTGATGTTTTGGATTAATTCTTATCTGGCGATACATCTTCTCAATATCGGAAACGAACGCTATTTTTATTCTTGCGGAATCTGGATAAAATGGAGAATAGATCGTCTTGGATGGTTGGTCCTGTTCGTAGGATATCATTTAAAGATAGACCTGTGTTAGATTTACATGAGCCGTCAAATACGACGCGTAATTTACTGGTAGTGCTGCTTGGTTTAATTACGGCATGATGTGGTAGGTAGTGAATTGATTTGTTTTCGCCCAAGATCTCACGATCAGAGATACATTCCATATGTCCTAAAGCTTCATATTCGCGCATAAATTTTACGTATTCGGTTTTAAGCTCTGGATCTTTGTAGAACTTCCTCTCCATTGACATCATTCTAGACATTGCTTGTTTTAAAGTACTTCCTGCATATTCATAATTGTCTTTAAATGGTAATGTTCCTCACAAGCATCATCTTTGACAGGCGATTCAAATGAATTTTCCTGTACTTGTTACGACTGGCATTACGTCTCCACTTGAAGCGGAAGAATTTGGTTCTTGCGAAAATTCCAAACGCGCCTATACTTTGAAATTTCTTTTTATCATTATAAATTACCATGACCACCATGGTGTTTATATTTATGCTCGATGATGTTATGATTTCCAAATTTAAATTTAATATTCTCATCGATTGTTATGTAAACATATTTTATTTTTTTTTCTGCATTACTTGTTTTCCATATTGTCATGTACAAGCATACGTATTTCTTGCGAGTTGGTGTGTGTACATGTATTGTGTAGTAGGAGATGGAATGTTTACGATACTACAATGTCCAATCTCGAATATTCCATTTTTTTTCTTTTGATATCATTGGCGTGGATTAACGCGTGATATTTGCTCTGTGTGGGGAAAGCCGATCGGTGTATCAGACATGAAGCCGAGGCAGCCGTGCAACTAAATATATACAGATGTTCGTCGTCGTTGTTGGTCTCATTCGCTGTATGTGTGTACATAACAAGAAAAAAAACATAAACATGAATAAAGATCAAAACCTGCTAAAATTCTCTTTAGAGAAATTCTCTAAAGAGAATTTTAGCAGGTTTTGATAAAGATTTTACAATAATAAAAAAAATAAAATAAATAAAACCAATGTGTGTGTGCACAGATACAGCGAGCGGGACAAACAACGATGCGAAGGGAGGAATAAGAGGGGGAAAAATCTTCTGAGTTTTTTGGATTTGATGAAAAATATTTTTTAAATAAGTTAGTCTAGTTTTGAATCTTGAGACAAATAGTCACAGGCTAGTTTGGTTTTTCCAAATAAATTGTTATTGAGTTTAGTTTTGATTCTAAAGGCTATGGTTGTGTATAAGTAGTCAAGTTGGAATTATTATTAAAACGGTCGGAAAGTATTTTTGCTTTGTGCCTTCGATTGTTTGAAAAAAAAAAATATATAAATATTTTTGGTGAAATGCCATCTTTGACATTGTAATTATATTTGATCAGTTTTTTTTGATATAAGTTTTTTGATATAAGTTTTTTTTGTGAAACAATAAAAAAATAAAACAATATAAGCAAATAAAATAAATCTTGTAATGAGATCAGTTTTGGATTTGATTTTAAAAAAAAATGTAGTGAAGGTGATCGGTCAAGCAAAAAAATTTTTTTTTGTACTGTATATTTTGCACCGAAACCTGTAAATAAAAAAAAAAAAACAATAATGTATACAAAATTGTTTATGAGTTTTCTTGTGATGAACATGGACAGTAATTTATAATAAAAAAAAAATCGAATGTGACTTCAATACTATTTGAAAAAAAAAGGAAAATAATAAAACAGTTTTAAATGAAAATTTTCCTCTACCAAACAAAGTTTTTTTATTATACGGAATTTAGAGAATTTTTTTTTCTTTGTGCAAAATTTTATTTCCTGGTTTTTGCCATAAATTTCTATGCTGTACCAATAATATTATTATTAGTACCTAAATAAAGTCTTAAAATAATAAAAAAAAAAAAAAAAAACAAAAAAAAAAAATAATTTATAAATCCAGAAAATTCATTTTGTGTGATATTGTATCCATATTCCCGCCCGTGGGGGCAGGGCCACGAGCTGTTTGAGGGGAATCCTGCGTCGGCGCTGTTTGCGGTGTGGTCGGACGGGCCAATAATAAAGAAAAGAAAAAGGTACGCTATTAAGGGAAAACAACTTGTAAATTTTAAATTGTAACAGTTGTTTTTCCTCCTCTTGTTTTTCTATATATATTATATATTTATTTTGCGGTCAAACCTGCGATTCGTGGTGGTACACCGATTAGGTGGGGACCCAACACAGAGCCATTATCACGTCAATTCCTCCTTTTTTTTCATTGTTTTGAGTGCTTGTTTTGGAGTTTTCGCGGTTTTTCTTTTTGCTTCGCTTCGGTTCGGCTGTCCGTTTTGGGTGTGGTTCGACCACATAGCGGTTCATATTTCTGTTTCAGGTACTTTAGTGTAATTTTTCTTGATTTGTAAACAGTGAATAGTGAAAATAAAATTTTAATATAACGTAGAATCAGTGGTAACGTAATTGATCTTAACGAATTTTTCAGTTTTTTTTACTTTTACCGTAACAAATTTTTTCTTTGAATTTTTAACTGTCGTGTGCTAAGCGCACCATGTGCACGTAGGCGAATAATTGATCGGATGATGTGAGGTGGGGTCATGCGAAGGGTCGGCCTTTTTCCACCCTTTTCCGTGCGTGCCGTTCGTTCCTCCAGGACAGGCTGTGCTGGAGGGCGGCACGCCACATGAGTTGATCGCGTCGGGGTGATGGTCTCGTTCCGGGGAATTGTCGCTGGGATTGTCATGCGGGCGTCCCTCCTTCATAAATGGCATCGGGAGCCGTCGCGACTGGGAAACAGCATCCCAGTAGGCGGGCCGATGAGGGGAGGCCCGTGTGGCAGTCACGGCGGTAGTCGCCTGGGATTGAGACGGTCACTCCGAAACGATCACTCCCGGCTTATTATTTCCTTTTGCCGCTGAGGCCGTGGCAGTGTAATTGTTAATTTCCATTTGCCCCTCTAATTTTGTTCATCATGCGGTTATTCAAGCATGAGAAATATGTCTGAGAATCCCCACGCCGCACCGTGAGCTCTAGCCAGCTACTATACCGCATCAGACCGCTATTCTCATGTCTGTTAACGTAATCCCTTTGGGATTGCGTTACATACTTCCTAAAACCGTTGCAATAGTTTGTGTATGTCTTCAGAGCTTATACGTATTGTGTGACACTGTAGCTCGATATTACATTGTTTATCTACAATTCCTGCAACGACCCAACCAAATATGCTGTCTAATAAATGAAGGTTTGGCTTGAATAGAATCCGTTTTTCTTTCACAATATCGTAGAATATGTCAATGCCTAGTATCATTTCAATTGGCTTTGGATTATAAAATTCGGGGTCAGCAAGACGATATTAATCAAATTTTTCCGTATCATGCGTGTTTAGCAATATTGCTCGAGCCGGAAGATAAGTTGTTAAATTATTCAGAATCAGAGCGTCAACTACAACAAAGTTTTGAGGATGGTATCTCGAGGAAAGTTTTATATTGATTTTCCCCTTTGTTTGACCAGCTGAAATAGCAGATAAACCATTTACTGAAAAGCACGCATGACGCCGCTTCAATCCTAATTTTTTTGTAAGATTTGCGGTAATGAAGGTACATTCAGAACCTGAATCTAAGAGATCACGGATGTTATGTATCTTGCCATGTATGTCCGTCGTGGTCATCACAACGGTCGGTAATACAGTTTGTCTGCTGTCACTAACCGTAACTTTTGTTGTCGACAACACGTTCTTAGGAGAGTTTCCTGATTCAATGGTCTCTGTATAATCTGAATGATTAGAAGTGTTGATTGTGTTAGAATTTAGTTGTCTTGTTTCGTCGGTATTATTGAATACATGTAAAAGCGTGTGATGCTTTGATTTGCATCTAAAGCATTTTTGTGATGGACAGTTGTTCGGTGAATGTCCCTCGATTAAACAATTAACGCATAAATTATGGTTGTCAACGAAATTCCTACGGTGCTCTCTGTTAAATCCTTGGAATTTATAACACTTATGTAATGGATGAGACTTGTGACAGCATAAGCATTCGCGTTTTGTGGTAGCGGCATACGATACTCTCGGCAAATGTTTGGATGATTTAACGTTTACATTGAAACTTTCTAAAGCATCGCACCTTCGATGTAGGAAATTAAAAAAATCATTGGCATTTGGTGGTTCTAAAGTGACTGAATGTAGTGCCCATTGTTGTTTTGTTGCGTCATCCAATTTATTAGCCAACAGATGCAAGAGCGAGACTCAAAATCTGGACCTGCTGCTTTTAGTCCCCTCAGTAATTCGTCTGATGTTTCAGCTAATGTTCTCAGTTGGCTGAATGACGTATGTTGAATTTTGGGCTGATCTACAAATGTTTGAACTATCGTGCTAACAATAGATCGCTTGTTATCATACCGTTTTTGCAATTTATCCCATACTTCGTCGTAATTATCATCAGTAATCAAGACATGTGTTATCACTTTCGCTGCACTTCCTTGTAGTAGGCCGTTCAGTAATTAAAATTTGTGCATACGTGATATGGACTCGTTTTTGTGTACTGTAGCTTCATATAAATCCTTGAAAGCTGGTCATTGAGTGTATTCACCGCTGAAAGGCGGAACGTTAATTCTTGGCAATTTCAGTGATTTATCTTAGGTTGTTGATCTATCTTGTAATGACTCAAAATAAGCTCTTTGTTGAGAATATATGTTATTGATTGTTGCGTTCAAATCATCATTAATTGTATTATTAATTGTAGTTGGGTTTCGATTATTTATTTCGCGTGTCAAGATGGCTTGGATATTGAAGAATTTTGATTCAAATTCTTCAGATTTGAAGTCTATTGTGGCAGTAACAGCAATTCGTCTTCTATATCAGAAAATTCTTCCCACAATGAATCTAATTTGTGAAGCGTAGCTTCAATCTCTTCCAATAATGTTTCATTATCGATATTCTCAACAAATGTAGCCGTTTTGTTAAGGAGCCTAAGACTCGACCACGTTTTTGTATCAATGCAGCAGAGGTCATTTTATCACTCGAATTTGATCAGAAAATTAACGGAATTTTAATTGAAATAAATTTAGTGTAAGACTATATAATTTTTAAATAAAATGGCGTAGTTCTTTGAATCACTTTCCGAACAAATTGTAAACCACTATATATGTAGTAATAACGAGTTAAATGTTCACTCTCAGTAATTATTCACTAATTTATAAATAACTGTTCACTTATGATATCACTTATAGTTCTTAAATGTTGCTAAACTTACGGTTTATTTAGGTTGTTAAAGTAATATTTAATGTTAAGATGAAAGCGTGTTCCGCAATATGAAGAAAATTACTCGCTCGTTCAGAATGAATTTAATAACTGAAAAGAAGAAAATGCTAATTCGATATCCTGTACTTGTTGCATCCGGCTCGACGGAACATGTTTTTATTTCTTCAAGCCTAACTTGTGGTTGTACAATATCGTACCGCAAAATTCCAAAATCGGCAATAATTAAGGTAGGAAGTGTAATACGGCAGATAAATATCCAGTAGGTTGGCGAATTAAAAAAAATACGATTTTCACCTCTTGGTTTAACAAATGTTTATTTATGTATTTAATTATATACGATCGATGATGTCGCTGGTCCTTCGAGCCGGATTGAACCGATAAAGACAACTGAAAGCAGGAAGAATTAGAAACAAAAAACTGTAAGCCCAAGCGTGCGAGGAAGACTAATCCGAAAATTCAGGAATCGGCCAAATCTCAAACTCACATACTACAACGACCGACAAAATATTAATTTCAATAGAAAATGATATTGCAAAAAAATGTTTGTAACACCCACTCACTTAGTTATGAAGATTGACGAACATACTATCGAGCCAATTTTTCAATTTGGAAATAATTTAACGGAAAATATGAATGGGTGCTTTAACAAAAATGTATCTCCACCTGTACCTAGTGAAATGAGCATTTGTGAACCTGCAACCGAACATCATATTCGAAAACTTTGCCCAGTTCACACAACATTTGACATTGGGAACAACTCTCCTGCAAGCAGTAGTATGTATTACAAATGTACCTAAGCACTATCTAGAAATCCTAGTTCCGGAAATTTTTTACTAAAGTGTATCATAAAATTAAAGTACAATTATGTTCCCATATTTATATGCAATGGATGCAAAACATGTGAATAATGAAGCTTTGTGATAGTAATATTATATATAATATTGAATCTATGTAATGATTATATTTTGATAATAGTAGGACTATTTATATTATTTTATGATTTCATTTGAAATATATTTTTTGACTGATTTTTACACTTTAGAAATTTTACAATTTCATTAACTATTACAAAATAACCCATCGCAACGTGCCAATAAATATAGATTTTCCTTATGCCAATTGTTATGCAAGTAGGCCAATAATTGTACTTATTTTAAGTGCCAATTATGGTTGTTGGGGGAGTAGTTTTAGGAGTCAAAGCTTTCTAGGATATGCGATTCTCATAAGACTTCTTCCTAGTGTAGTTACGCCTCCTCGTGGCGACAACCGGGCAATGCATCCTAGAATGTAGCCAAGTAACTTACACGACCGTGCAATGGCGGTAAATCCATTGCCCAAGCTTTGGTGGGACAACATACGCTGAGAGCTGCGTGGCTAAGGGGGAGCTTAGTCTTTAGTATGTGAACTCCGGGTACCAGGCGACCCCCGGTTTAAAGTAGCCTTCCCACAGTATACCGATCTCTGCTGTGGGTGACCTTCATTTCTCGGATACTCGTGGGATTCAAATGGAAACCGAATTTAAAAAAAAACATAGAGGGTGATGCCTCTTTAAAAGCATCAACTTCACCAGCTATTGAGTTGGGTCTCCTAAGCTATGATGAAATGGTAGATGCCACAAGGGCCACCACTCTTGATTATCTTAACGTCCGGACCAAGGAAAAGGTGGAACAGTCCACCTCTTCTACTACGGACACCTTCTGTGACGACAACATAAGTGTAATCTCACAGTTATCGGGCACCTCAACCATTGGTGTTGATATTGGGAACATGTCCCTCAACGCCGGGGAATGGGTTAAGCTCAACTCCTTCGAAAGAAGGCGTTTTAAAAAGGGGCTCAAGGAAGGCAAAACTAGAGAAGAGGCTCTAGTTGCTGCTAAGTCCGCGACCCCTCTGAAAGCATCCTCGGGGCCTGTTGCTCCTACCCTAGACAAGAGGTCTGGTGGTAAGCGTGAGAGGTCTTTTGAGGTTGCTCCGGAACCAAATAAACCACCTGCCAAAAAAGCAAAAGAAGGGCCTTCTCCGGTAAAGCCCTCTTTCAGCCAGGTAGCAGGCAGTGTTAAGCTGGGCATCGTACCAGGTGATCTCAGTGGCAATCCTCTTAGTATGGAGCAAATGGCAAACATACAGGAGTGTGTCATTGACCTCATTATTGGGATGCAAGGCTCAAACCACAAGCCGCAATTCCTTGGCTGTTTCCGGAGAACAGGTTGGCTATTTTTTATATGTTCCGATCATTCCACAGCGGAATGGATGAGGAACAGTTTTGTAAGCCAAAGGGAAAAAATTGGTCTGAACATAACTTTGGTGGAAGAGGATGATTTTCCTCGGCCAAACATCGTTAGGGGGTTCTTTCCACAGAGCCTTAGCTTAACTAGCGAGAAGATTCTCGCTACCATGGCCGCGCAGAACGATGGTCTCGCGGCCAACTCATGGAAGATACTGCAAAGGTCGACAACTGGCGTACTCGTCCATTTGGTTATGGCCATAGGCGAGTCTTCCATGAAGAAACTACGCGAATCCAACGGGAACATCGCATACCGCTTTGGTAGGATAAAACTCCTTCTCTAGAAGGATTCCCCCTCTACCAACCCAACCACTGGAGTCAGCTCCAGTAAGGAGGGTACTTTACCAGCCCCAGTAGTAGGCACAATCACAGACGAGGAGGCATCCAGGAACAGCAGCGCTATTGAGCATTCTGTTCCTGCTGCCTCTTCGTCGGGAGCACGATCAACGGATCTCTCCGCAACTCCTACTGTGGGATCGAGTAAATCAGCACTCACCCCGAAAATTAAGCATATGGGCGCTCGGGGTGTTACTGGGAAAAGTGGCAGAAACAGGCCAAATCCCGCAAAGCAGACGGCTGGCAAGCAGCCAGGAGCGTAGAGCTCCTTTACCCTAATCATCCAGTATGGCTGGTACTATTAGGGTACTACAAGCGAATCTGCATCACGCAAAAGGAGCTTCGGATACCTTTTGCAACAGGTTCGCGAAACAACACTTAACCCTTGGCCTTATCCAGGAACCTTGGGTTAATGGAGGAAAAATCAGAGGCCTCCACCTCAAGTCATGTAAGTTGATTTACGATCGAAGGGAGGAAGTTCCCCGAGCAGCAATATTTGTTTCATCTAATATTAACGTTCTTCCAATTCCAGAGTTCACCACTAAGGATTTGGTTGCAGTAATCCTGGAGGTTCCGACTAGCAGGGGAATGCAGGAGACAATATGTGCCTCTGCGTACTTCCCTGGTGAGTCGGTTAGTGCTCCACCTGTAGTTGTACAGGATCTGGTGGATTACTGCAACCTAAAAAACAAGCATTTCATCATAGGCTGCGATGCTAATGCACACCATATCATTTGGGGCAGCAGTGATACAAATGGCAGAGGTGAGTCCCTTTTAAATTATCTTATGAGTAGTCACATAGACATTTTAAATAAAGGTTCGAACCCCACTTTCATAAACTCGACTCGGCGAGAGGTGTTGGACCTCACTTTGTCAAGTCAGTTTATTTCCAACTCTGTTGCAAACTGGCATGTTTCAAGCGAAGCTTCTCTGTCGGACCACATGCACATCAGGTTCGATATACCCGGAGTGATCATACAGGCAACAGAGCGTCGTATCCCTTGTTTTACAAATTGGAAAACATATAGGGATATTTTATTTATCAAAGCAGACATGCTGCCAACATCTTTGAATTCAATTAGTGACCTAGAAACCGCAGCTGGTCTGCTTAATGACGTGCTCCTATCTTCCTACGAAAGCAGCTGTGTGGTGCGTAACGTTGTGGTTAATCGCAAAGTTCCATGGTGGAACGAACAGCTGGCTAAACTTCGTAAGAAGGTTAGGAAATTATTTAATAGGGCAAAGCATTCCAATGAGTGGAATGAATATAGGCAAGCCCTAACCAGTTACAACACAGAACTAAGGCGTTCCAAACGCCTCACGTGGAGGAAAAACTGTGGAAATATCGAGGATATACCTACAGCTGCTGGACTCCATAAAGTTCTAGCTAAAGATCAGTCCAACGGGATTGGGCTTCTTCTGAAATCCGATGGTAGTTATACATCAGGTCGCAAAGAGTCGCTCGAAACCCTGCTTCAAGTGCACTTTCCGGGCTGCACTGTTTGCGACACAAATACAATCACTAACTCCATATCTGGTACACACATGGGTGTAAATATGGGTTGGGTTAATAGTTTATCCGGTAAGCTTTTTACTCCGGATAAAGTCAAATGGGCCATTAACTCTTTTCAGCCTTTCAAGGCTCCAGGAGGGGATGGAATCTTCCCAGCCCTCCTTCAAAGGGGCCTGGACTTGATTACCCCTGCTCTGGTGGCCTTGTTTAGAACTAGCTTCAATTGGGGTCACATACCACAGGCTTGGAGTCAAGTAAACGTGGTTTTTATCCCAAAGCCTGGCAATCGGCCATGTGAACTTCCTAAGTCCTTTCGACCTATCAGTCTTACATCGTTTATTCTTAAAACCATGGAACGACTTATAGATCTTCATATCAGAGACTGGTTAACGGCAACCAGACCTCTAAATCCAAATCAATTCGCCTATAGGAAAGGCAAATCCACAGAGGGTGCGCTGCATCTACTTGTCACCAAGATTGAAGCAGCCTATCGCTCGAAAGAAATTGCTCTGTGTGCATTTCTGGATATTGAGGGAGCTTTTGACAATACTGGATACGACTCAATTGCTAGGGCAATCAAGCGTAGAGGTATTGACGATCCGACTAACCACTGGATTAGTTCCATGTTGGTTAGTAGGAAGATTACATCTAAATTAGGTAATGAGTCAGTCACGATTACGGCAGCAAGAGGGTGTCCGCAGGGCGGTGTCCTGTCCCCTTTGCTGTGGTCACTCGTGATCGACGAGTTGCTTGATAATTTACATCTACTTGGGTACGATGCCATTGGTTATGCGGACGATTTGGTTATCATAGTCTCTGGAGGGCATGAACGTACGATGTCCGCCAGCATGCAACAGGCTTTGCTTGTTATTTCGAATTGGTGCACTGGGCAGGGCCTTTCGATTAACCCTAGCAAAACAGTCCTGGTGCCCTTCACCAAAAGACGTAATTTGAACCTTGGTTCAATTAGTCTTAATAATATAAATATCGGATACTCCAATGAAGTCAAATATCTGGGTGTTGTCCTAGATAAGAAACTAACTTGGAACTCTCATATTACTTCAACTACCGAACGCGCGGCCAGGGCCATGTGGGCCTGCCGGCGTATGTTCGGCAGGACCTGGGGCCTGAACTCAAAAATGATTTACTGGATGTACATCATGATAGTGAGGCCAATTGTAACATATGGGGCAATAGTTTGGTGGCCTAAGGTACAGCAAAAAGTTATTATGAACAAGCTGACCTCATTACAGAGACTAGCATGTCTCGGAATTACAGGTGCTATGCGCACCTGCCCTACGGCGGCAATGGAAGCTCTCATCGGGCTCACTCCACTTCATATCCACGTCAAAAAATCAGCTGCTACCTGTGCAGCTAGATTGAAGCTCGCGAATCAATACAGTCATGATGACCATATGGGTCACCTGGACATTTTGAATGAACTTCCAGACCTGAATATGTTCTTTAGTGTCCCGGACGTTATGCCGAAAGAACTCTGCTTTGGCAGGAATTTCGTGGTAACAATCCCCGATAGAACAGACTGGGATACTGGGTTACCGCAGATGGAACCTAACAGCCTAGTCTGGTACACTGATGGATCAAAAATGGATAGTGGAGTCGGCATTGGTGTCTTTGGACCCAATCACAAAATATCGAAATCACTGGGTACTTACCCCAGTGTTTTTCTAGCCGAAATTCACGCCATCGAAATCTGCGCCTCTATTATTATGACCAAAGGTCTTAAAGGCGCATCCATCCACATTTTGTCTGACAGCCAAGCAGCACTGAAAGCATTGGCTTCTAACTGCTTGGTTTCCAAGTCGGTTCAAAGTTGTTATAAACTGCTACAATCTCTCTCTTGTCAAAACAAAGTAAGGTTGTGGTGGGTGCCTGGTCACATGGGCATCACTGGAAATGAGATAGCCGACGAACTTGCACGGGCAGGCTCGTCGACTACACTCATTGGCCCTGAGCCTTTTTGTGTTATCCCGTGGGCTTCTGCAACCTACACAATCAGTAAATGGGAAAAAATACAGTGCTTGACTTATTGGAACTGTATTCCCGGCCTTAGACAAGCCAAATCTTTGATCAGACCATTTCACCACAAAAATTTGGCGATCAATTTCAGCAAAGGAAATATTAGGAAACTTGTGAGTTTTCTCTCAGGTCACTGTAACCTGAGATATCATTTGAACAAAATGAACCTGTCCACAGAGACGGAGTGCCGACTCTGTTTGGAAGAGACAGAAACCGCAGAACACATACTATGTGAGTGTGTTGCTCTGTGCACACGGAGGTGGATTCATTTTGAAGAGAGGTATCTGACCCCGGAGAAATGTAAATTGGCCTCTATAAATAGCATTCTCGCCTTTATTAGAGAGGTGGAGAAGCTCCTGGAGTAACAGTACCCAACAGCACAAAAGATCTTTTAGGTCGTAGTGCTAGCCGCTTTTGGGCAGGGACGAAAAAAAAAAAAAAAAGTGCCAATTATTATAGAAATGTGCCAATAACTATAGATTTGGGAAGACTTGTGTTTCTTTCTAAATTTTGAATATTTTTGAAATTTTATTTCAAAACAAATTCATTTTAATGAAAAGGCAACTAATAAATCTATAAGAAAACAATAAACATAGTACGATCAAAACTCCTAAAATGAAACCACGACGATTTCCCTACGAAAATTTCTTAAGAGTGCCAATAACTGTAGTCGTTACGCTATATGTAAATTATAACAAAACAAATTACTTATTGAACTTAATTAATGCGCTCTTAATGTAATACGGACAACAAGCTCTGAATGTGTAATCATCTGCCAAGTATGTGAATATGGAAGATTTCCCTATCAGCAAGACGGCACAAAGCCGTACTCTCCGTTAAGAATCTGATTCGGAACACTATATGATCTTACTAATTTTATTATGTTTAGGCATACAAATTACGGCCGTTAATATTTCAACTGGTTTTCACTGAACAATTAAATTTACTGATACACAGGTAATTGCTGTTTAAAAATAATACTGTACACATTGGTATCTTAAATGGGACTGATAATTTCGATATCAATCGTCTACCCGAGATGAAACAAAAAAAACAGCTAACTCTCTATATACCATTAATCAATACTTATTTCACATTGATACCACAAGCGCGACGACTTATATACTTCGAAATTCCCCTCTGTACTTCACTTTCGTTCGGAAGGGTTCATTAAGTTATTCAAACTGACTACGAATAGAAAGCACCCGTATAGTCGAAGTATTAGCGAAACTGAAGTTGCAAAACTCTTGATAATTTCACTATTCGCAAATAAGACCCCTAAGACCCAAATATTTTTCACTCTATTATTCGCCTTTAAATAAATTCGGGTTTAAAAAAAAATAATTTCGTTATTCCAAAATTATAAATATAATTTTTTAATTGGTTATTAAACATTGGTCTAGCCCTCACTTAAAAAACATTTGGAAATAAAACTATTATTAACATAATCAATGCTCCGAAGATTGTAAGAGGATTCAACTGATGAGCTTATGATTATGAAAAAATCAATCTTCTCATCAGGCCGCGGCGACTGGAGACTGGACTGATTATACCACAATTTACATTCTATATATACAGAATTTGCTGTGCGTTAAGTACTAGCGAATCATACTAATACGAAATGAATGCTCTTACAATTTTTCTTCTTTACAATATTCACACAGCTCTATTTCTGTGTACGCTAATTTTTACTTTTTATTAATTTTTTTGTTGAATGTTAATTAATTCATGTAATTTCTAATATGCTACCGGTGATGAGACCATTTTAAGTGTGTTTCGATTAACACGAGAAGTATATTAGTATTTACGAACAGTAATTCAACGAGACCGACTAATAGACAGAACCCTACTTATTTAATTATATGATTTTGATATCTTCTACTTGAACTTAAACCTCCGCAAGTTTAAATCGAAACCCTCCGTTAATCAAAACAAATTATATTCAAGGTTTTTCTGTTCGTAACATTCCTGGTTGATGACAAACTCTCTTCAGCAAAATAATGCTCCCATACATAAGAAAAGTTATTGCCACGAAATTATACAAAAATTTTGAAGATAATTATTTGTCTTGGCCAGGCAGGGTTTCGATTTAAACTTGCGGTGGTTCAAGTTAAAGTGGAGGATATTCATGATAAAAAATACCAAAAATGTATAGCATGGTGCCAAGAAAGCCGAGGGGATAAGATTCTAGGTAATGTTAACAACCAATTTTTGAACCACTTGCTAGATATTATAGACCACTAGATATTATTGGCCATCTGCATACAAAACATGAGTATTATTTAATTAGCAAGAAATAATCTTAAATTTAATTGATTTACTTTTTTATTTTGATTTTTTCCATTTAGACACATAATATTGAGAACAAATTTGTGGGTACAAAGAATTTTGGCAAAATCCAAATAACCTGTAAGTTCTCCTAGAACTACAATTTAAAACAATTTTTTTTAGAAATGTAAAGCAGGGAAATTAAATTTATTGAATTAAAATTAATGATTTCAAAAAGTTTATTATTTATATAATTTTTAAAGTTGTTTGCGTTACGTTCCTTAAAAAATTTAGCAGGTACAAATAATTTTGGTTGGGACTGTATTCAGTATATTCTATATTCGTAGTACGGTGCTACTTCCAAAAATTAACTCACAAAAAAAATAAAAAAATGAAAAAAATTGCTTACAAAAACATTAATTTTTTGCTACTTGTGACTTAAATTTTGAAGTAAAGGTAATAGTTATTTATGGTACTAGTGAGCAAAACGAGATATTATCCATGAGGGATAAGTTTGTCCCAAGAGGCGATAGCCGAGTGGGGCATTATCCCGAGTGGATAATATCTCTTTGCTCACGAGTGGCATACAACGTTTTATCCACTTTTGTTGAAATAAATTTCGTAAATTAATAAGAAATAGTTCCATTTTGTGTTTTCACACTGGAGCATTGAATTTTGAAATACACTTTATCATAGTGACCGTTCTTTAAATTGTCATGGTGAACTTTAATTTAACTACTTTTTCGAATATTGTTTTTCAATCAATTTGGCTACGAATAATTTTCCAATGAATACTCAATATTTTGTTATACAAAATATAACTCACGTTGCCCCTAGCAGCGAGTGTTATACAATAACAATGGGTTATTTTACATTTTCTTTATTTGAAATCAGCATAGTTATCGGGCTATTATATATCAAAAGTGGATAAAATGTTTTTAAATGAATTTAGTTGGAATAAAATAAATATAATAGTAATCCGGAAATACATCTAACGGTTTTTTTTTATATTTTTTTTTTTACATTTACTTCAAAATTTAACTCACAAGTAGAATAAAAAAAAATTTTGGATGCCAAATAATTGAACGAGCGAAATAGGGGGTAATCGAAAAATACTGTATAATGTCGTTTCTTCGTTTAAAAAAAATAAAATAATTATGTCAATTTATATTACTCAGCACATTTATGCATGGTCTCATCAATGCCACTACATAAACAGCCATGACACAAATATGTGTGGTAGTATGTGTTAAGGGTATAAGATTTTTCTTTTTCTTTGAAAAGTAAAAAAATCATATAGGATTTTCAAACACATTTTTTTATATCGTCTCTATTTTCAATTTAAATCAACATTTTTATTTACAAATATAAATAATTTGATATCAAATATATCGAAATGTAAATCGTGAATAATTTTGATTGAAATTAATAATCATTTATTAAGTAATTTTGCATTTTTATAAAAATATTTTTTTCTCAAGACATCGTCGTGCTTCGTGGCTGCTTTTCCACTCATTACCACCACTGCCACCTTTTCCTCTCTAGCGCATAGGAAGAGCATAACATTTACTTCCTCTGCCTCCGGTACATCCGCTTAATTGCATCCGTTACCTCTTCCTTCACTGTGTAGCAATCGAGATCGCGGATTTCAACTATCCTGTCCTCAATTTGCTCTTCAGCGCAATACTTTTACCTTACATAAGAAGAATTATTGCCACGAAATTATTCAAAAATCTCAAATATAATTGTTTGTATCGACCAGGGCAGGGTTTTGATTTTAACATGCGGAGGCTTAAGTTAAAATGGAAGATATCCATGATCTAACAAGACCAAAAATTTGTAACAGGGTGCCAAGAAAACCAAGTGGGATAAGATTTTAGGTGATGTTAACAACAAATTTTTGAACCACGTGCGAGATGTTTTGGAGAATAAACAAAAACTGACCATATGCATACAAAACATGAGTCACTATATCATTATTTAATTAGCCAAAAATAATCTTAAATTTAATTGATTTATTATTCTATTTTGGTTTTTTCAATATTGCACAAATAATTTTGACAACAAATTTGTGGGCACAAATAATTTTGGCAAAAACTAAATTAACCGTAATTTCTCCTAGAAGTAAAATTAAAAATAAATTTTGATTGAAATGTACACAGGGTAATTAAATTTATTGAATTAAAATTAATGTTTTCAAAATGTTTATTATTTATATAATTTTTAAAATTATTTGCGTTACGTTGCATCAAAAATTTAGCAGGTACAAATAATTTTGGTTAGGACTGTACTTTATAATAAAGAAGCGTAATGTTGTGAAGCAACATTGCGTAATACAATATTTTATGTTTTTATGTTTACATTATACATTTTAATTTAATTTCGATATAATATTATGCTTACTTTATATATTTTGAATTGATTTATAATATTGTGTTTACTTTATGTATTTTTGAACATTCGTTCACACGCTCAATGATTTGGACCTCTGCACGTGTGCATTGGGTTGGGAATGAAACTATGCCTATGTACTTTAATGATAAAATTCATCAAAATGACTGACTGGAGTAACTGAAAGATAGTCAGAAGAAGTATTGAGAATCTAATTTTTTCTGTAATGAATAAATTCAAAGAGGTGTTTGACTGACTGATTTCTTGTACCTGATTGGCTGATAAACTATCGAAAGTAGATCTACAGTTGAATTTATCAGTAATAAATAAGTTCAAACAGACGCTGATTCACCGGTAAACGATCGAAAGTTAAAGATCGGAAGTTGATCTATAATTCAATTTATGTAATGAATAAATTCAAAGAGATGACAGACTTGTTGATTGTGACTGAATAGCTCGTAAAATATTGGAAGTGAAACAACCGTTGAATTTATCAGTAATGAATTAATTCAAAGAAATGATTGACTGGCCCGTTATGAACGATTGGCTGGTAAACGATCTGAAGTAGATCTACAGTTGAGTTTATCAGTAATAATAAATTTAAAGAGATGGCTAACTGATAAACGATCGAAAGTGAATCTGCAACTTAATTTTATCTGTAATGAATAAATTCAAAGAGATGACTGGCTGGTTATGTTCGTTTGACTGGTAATGATCGAAAGCAAATCTGCAATTGAATTTATCAGTAATAAGTAAATCCAAAGAAGCGCTGATGGACTGATAAACGATTGAAAGTGGATCTACAATTGAAAATATGTAATGAATAAATTCAAAAAAATGACTGAATTGTGACTGAATGACTCGTAAACTATTGGAAGTGAACCTGCAGTAATGAATAAATTCAAAGAGATAACTGACATGCTCGTTATGACTGGCTGGCTTTTAAACGATCGGATTTACATCTACAGTGGTCTACTGAGTAGTAAACGATCGAAAGCGGATCACATTTAAATTTATTTCCTTAGAGAAGTGTGGTATTATTATTTTAATCGGGAGGGCGAGTTTAATCCAATATAGTTCTCCATTGTCTTTTATTTGTTCGAGATTCATTTTATTTAATTTAGCTTGTTCGACTTGCCACACACGATGATTATAACAGGAATGATTATTATCATAAAATTCTTTATCGCTCTCTTCATTTAGTAAAATATTTAATATTTTACATTTCAATCCGACTATATGAGACTGCGCTTTAAAAAAGTTGTCAAAGATTGATATTTGCCTTCGATATAGCTGAAAAAATGATTGAGACGGTGCTTGAAGCTTGCCAATGCAGACCGTCATTTAATTTTCGTGTTTTATTAACAACTCAGAAGTACATTCTAGGTAATCATTTTCTTTTAAAAGTATTAAGACGCAGACAGCACAATTAAATTTTTTTAATATTTTACATACTAAATATCCTGTAAAATACCTAGTTGATGAATCTGAGTTGGTATTAGTTTGACAAAACGAAGAGGCTCAATCAGTTAATTCCTCTTCGATCTCGATTACAATTAAATGATCGTCGCTATCACTTTCATTGGTTTGGTCATTAAATATGCAAAGTTCGTTCATTTTATTTTCCCTCGCGAATAACGTCCAATAAGGTTGCATCCGTATCTTCTTCACAATTTCAAAGTGTCGTAAACGGTATAATATATTTAATTGATAACAATTTAGCGACTGTGTAACTAAACTCTTGGACAGATGGATTGAAATGATTTCCATTGGCAGATCTAATCAAAGAGAATGTATTTTCCAAAGCATCTTGATTTAGCCTTGAAGTAAGCAAATATTTAAAATGGACATTATCTTGTGAAAATGACTTAAGGAGGAAAAGAATTCCGCGAATCGTTTGCACCATTCCATCAAATGAATAAATTTTCTTTTCGTTGACTAATTTTATGTTTTGCATGTAAATCAACATTTTGTTCAGGAATTTGAATACGCAACAGCTTTCCTCAACAGTTAGAGCGTATTTAAATTTAAACAATCAAACAATTTGTCAAAATTATCAAAAAGAATCAAGGTGGCAGGTACTTTATTTTTGACAGAATCAGGGAATTCATTTAACTCAAATGCGGTTTTTATTCCAGCTACCACGGTCCGGCTAAATACTTGGGTAGATAGTTTAACTTTCATCTTATCGAAATGGCCGGTATTCACGTGTTTATCACTTAATTTAGGACATATTCGAGTGGAGGACGATTGTTCTAATGTACATATACAGCTCAAGAACAATTTGCCAGCTCGCAATACCATCAGGTGTTTCGAGGTCAGATTTCAGCATACAATTTCGGAAAGATTTAAATAAATGCAGGAGATCAAATAAACCTACAATTTGAGAAGAGATACTAACATCGCCTAAAACTGGATTATTAATATTAGCTCCCAAATTATTCAGAGCTTTTCGATTATTCGATCCTTGGTCACATATAACAGCTTTAACCGTTAGACATAAAGAATTACACAATTTCAAGTTGGTCTCTACTAAATTGGTTAATGTATTTGATGAAATGACATTCTCAGAGACGTAGTAGCACAAAATATTTTTCCAGTTTCCAATAATACCGCGAACCATGAAAACACAAATATACCTACCAATCTTAGCTTCTGTGCAATCGTCGCCCAAGTCAACATATCCGTCTACACAATCTCGGATTGAATTATATTTCAAATTCTTGCGAATCTTAATTTCATCAAAAATTAAACTGCATTGTTTATCGAAAATATCTAAAGTGCCGATTTTTTCTTTTAATTTGCTTAAAACTTTTACATTATTTGAACCTGGGAAAAAATGTTTTCTTGGTTGCCACCGTATAAGCGAAGATTTAGATGGTAAATCGAAATTCAACCTGTTCCTTAAAAAATTATATGATTTCGGGGACCGGTAATAAATGTTTTCCGCACGTATTTTAAATGTTTCGGACAACTTCTGCGTTTTCGCTCTTTCTAAAAGTAGCAACCGACAAAAGTTTTTGGAGTGTTCACTTTTATTTGCTTTGGTAATTAAATCACTTAAACATGATTTGGGTTGATTTTTCAAACCGATCAGTTTTTTATTTGTAATTCGATTTCGTTGCTCTAAATTTTTAATTTTTCTTCGTAATCCTTATTATCATTTCGCAATTTGCTAATTTGAAAAAAAAAACTTTCGATTTAAAGATCGGTAAACCTCGATATTTTTTTCATTTTTTTCGCAATATCTACAAGTTGGAGCATTTACTTGCAATGTATTGTCAAAATACGGATCGGGTAATTGTGCGATTTCTGCTAAACACATATCTTCTTGTGGCTTATTTGAGTAGGTTTTTAACTTTGAAGTGGTATTATAAGGTGATGGCAATTGTAAAGGGTTTGATTTTTAAAGTTTTGAATTTGATTAGTTGACTTAGTATTTAAATTAACTACCCCTTTGCTAATTTGTAGATTGGGGTAAAAATAATGTTGGTACAGCTGTCTGTTTAAGCTTGCGTTTAAGAATATAGCTTGCCTCAATTGGTTTGGACAAATAAATATTCTCTTTTTACTGAATGGTAATATGCCACAATTTTTTAACCAAAGTTCGTGGTTCGAATAATGCTTTGAATATTTAAAAAGACGAGCACCATCTTTTAATTTAGAATTACAGTGCAAAACTGCACATTTAACACCCGACGGTCTACTCATAATAACAAAAATGATATTTTTGTTTAACGAGTACAAATAATTACCAAATAATGATTATAAATCGATTAAAATGAAAAATAAATATCGCCAACGAGACATTATCTAAAATCAATAAGTAATAATAAACAAGATTTGATTATTAGAATAAATTAAATTCGGTAAAGAAAATCAGATTGACGACGTAATATTATGTAATCGTATACTTTGTTTTGCACCTGTACTGCTAAATGTATCCTATTTGGTTATACTATATAATTGTAATTTGCTTAAATATATTTATATGGATATTTCGTCAAACTGGCTAGGTACATTAAAAACCAAAACAAAATAAACACAATGAAAATTTCCTTAAATATTTTTTTTGTTATATACATACATATACATATGTATGTATCTACAACCAGAACTGACTGTAAAAATATAGAAACGAAGTAAATAAATAGGGATTATTATTATTTTTATTATTTACATGGTTTGGATTTGAAAACATTTGAATTCAATTTATTTTATAAAACAAAAACGGTTTTGTTTGGTACATTAAAACATTAAAAACTAAAATAAAATAATTTTCTTTTACTCCTTTCTAGCTGCTTTGATTTAGAGTCTCGTTTTCGTCTGTAAGTTGAAACAAAAATATTTCTATAAGTATATGTGTTCAATATCAACACAATTTTACAATTGTTTCTGTATTGTATTTTTTATGTTGTTAACTTGGTCGTCACTCGTCCGTATATAATAGCGAGGATCATCGTAGTTCCATAAATTGGAATATGTTGTGTGTCGCTACAAAAAAATTACCATTCAAGAAACACACCACTTAAATTCTCTTATATATTACGATACTTTCTGCGAGTACATAGAAATGAAACAATATCGGTTGTTTGCCTCAAATGAACCTCAAGATTATAGAGTGCTAAATTTATTATTATTTATTTCAGAAATTATTTTCAGATAATGTTAATTAACCAATTTTCAGAAAATAACAATGTAGAATACATTTTGACGGGTAAAACCAGAGCACCCTGTATTTTATAGAGCCATAATCAAAAAATCTGAGCTTTTATAAGGGAATTAGAAACGAGGAAAAAACGAAACTTTTCATAGTAAAACACACAAAACATATGGGAAATCACTTTTTTTCCTAAGACAAATTTGTAAATGAAAACGTTACAAATTCTTAATTATGATTTCTGAAATACTTTCATAAATGTTTGAATTTCAACATATATAAATATCGTTTAAGTAAATCGTTTTCATTTTCTTGTAATAATTGATTTATTTAAACCAAAATATTAAAAAAAATTCATAACAACAGCATTCTGGTCAAATTGAAATAAAAGCTTACTAAGATTCGTTTGGTCATTAAGTCAATATACATTACATAGATGGCAGTGATGGCCGTAAAAATTTGAAAAAATCGTACCAAAAATTACCACCCTGGGGAAATTTCAAGTTCAAAAATTGTAGGAAAAGCAAAACAAATCCACAAAATATAGGAACGTGTGATAATTTTGCGATTAAATAATTTTTTTTCGTATTTTTCTGCAACCATTTTAGACATCTGCCGTACACTAGTAAAACTAAAGATAAATTTAGCAAGTATTATTTTAATTTGTCAGAGCCAACTTTGATGTATTTTTCAAAATGAAAGTTCGAAAAAATATATTTTAGAAATAATCTAATTTTAATATTTCTGCAATTAATATTTACTTAATACCAATATGGCCTTCTTGTATATTGTTCTTAAAGATATGTAGAAAAATTTATATAAACATTTTCTAATATTTTTGCTTTTTTCGTTGAAAAACTTGAAGCTAAAAAACACCATTTTTGCTATGGATTCCTATGGAAATCAGTGAAAAGTTATACCACTAAAAAAGCTTCTACAAAATACGTCATTAAGATTATGGCTCTATACTCTAGAAGGCTCTGGTAAAACAAACCAAGACAGCCTGGATTTTTTTTTCGCGAATACGCGGTGTTGGTTTTAATTACACCTCTACCAGCAATGAAAGGTGGTTTTAATTACATCTCTACCAGCAACGAAATTGGAATTCATTTTGCCAATATTATTTGCACCAAACTTTTATTCAACAGCGAGTATTCGAACTGTTTAGCAGATGATGACAACATGATTGAACTGTAATGGGACAATTTCCAAGAGATGTACAAAGAAAGTTTAATTCATGATTGTGCATCTGAAGACGACTCGATTCTTGACGAATTTTTAATTCTTCAAGACAGCAATACGGAAAATAACGTTCTTAAAAAAATGCAGTAGCTTATTACGCAGGCTACTGTGCATTCAAAAAAATTAATTGTGAGGAGTGGCGGATTAAGCTATTAAAAGAAAACAAAGAAATTCCTGCAGTAGCTGATACTTTCATATTTGAAAAAAATTTAAAAAAATCAACACATTTTGGAGCATTAAAAGCACCGACAACAAAGTATGCCGAAGTAGCATACACGTGCCTTTTAATTTTTGAGCAAATCTTCAAAAATGATTGCCATTTGCCAAATATTGGTTTCAAAACAACTGAAACATGCATAGCTGTAATTGAAAGAGATTTTCTCGGGTTTATGTCTTTAAAGAATGATGAGTCATGTTTCGACCATATCAAAATATTACCTAATTAATTTTTTTATTTTGGTATTATTAAGAAACAATTTCAAATGGTCAATATCAAAACGACAACCAGCAAATGCAAAGAGTAAAATTAAATTAGCATCAAAAAGGGCAAGCAAGCTTCAAAAAGGGTAAACATTTTAAGAAATTGAAAAATATTTAATAAAATAATTTCTGAAATAAATGATAATAAATTTAACACTCTTATAATTTTGAAGTTCATTTGAGGCAAACAACCGATATTGTTTCATTTCATTTAAATTTTTAACTTAATGTCATTTTCCACTTGCACACGATCTGAAATTGAAACTTTTTCTCCTTCGTAAATTTTGCATTTTATAGCGGCTATGGAACCATTATAAATTCTGTCTTTCAAAGTAACAATAACTCTTATTCATCCAAAGCATTTTGCTGTTATTTGACAATTTACAACAATTGCACTATCTATTCATCTAGCTATTCAATCCCAATTTGGAAATCGTTGAATTCATAAATAAGTAAGACGGTCACACGACTGCTGGGATTTTTCGAATCTCTGCTAAGGAATCGAAGCAGTGATTTGAAAAATCCCAGCAGTCGCTTAACTGACCGTCTCACTTATTAGTGAATTCGACAGCTTTCTAATTGGGATTTAATAAATGGCATCTCGTTTGTTATTGTAATTACGTAAATATATTTTTTATCCTTAAATACACTGATACACACGTAAGTTAATACTTCGCTTATTATTTTTATCTAGCCGGAATTGGTTAGTCTTAACGCCGAGGAATTGGTTTATCTCGCAGTGTAACATTGCCCATTAAATCTTATTTTGGTACATCTAAATCCCTTACTGCGAAAATTACAGCAAATATTGAAAAAAAAATAATAATATTGGGAATATGTATCATGAAATTAGATCACATTAACGACCTTCACAAATAAAAGAAAAAATGCTCGCACACATTTTCATATTTTTTCAGAATACTTAGCCGCTATTGCTAGTCCAAATTTTTCTACAAAATTTGAAAAGGAAGAATACTTAGTTAACAAAGTGAATTAATTTGTGAGTGAACGTGGATAGTGCGTGCAAACTAAATTTAGTTTATACACACGTACATTTATATTGAACATTTGTTATTCAATACGAATATAATCAATATTTATTTAATTATTACCTTTTTATTTTGTTTAACAAATTTGTTTATCAATTTGATTTGTCCTCCAATCTAAATATTATAATATTGCATTCGAAATGGCAAACGTACCTAAACTCCATCAGATGGAGAAAAAAAGGCAACAAAAACATAAGCAGTAAAATAATCAAAACACAAAAGGTGAATGACCGTTCTGTCCATTATCAACCTGACACAATCATTTATTTCTTACGTTTGTAACGATCGTGCGATGCAAGCTGCGAATCTATGATCGATGAATGATTGACGGTGACGTGGTTTGTTTTTTTTGTTTGGTATTGATAATCGGTTACGGTCCACTCCTCACCAATGGTAAGAAAAAAAAAATTTTTTTGGATGGTCAGTCGAGTCTGAGATTTTTTTGAAAACGGTGTTACTTAAAAATAGCTTATCAATTTACTTTTGTTAAAGAGTTAATTTTTTTTTTGGTTGAGTCAGATTTTTTTTGGAAACTGTGCTACTTGAGATAGCGTATCGATATATTTATGAACTTTGAAAGAAATCGCGGTGATTAATTACGCTATCTAGATTTATTTAATCCTGAAAAGATTCGGGTCTCGATATACCTGGAAACAGCGCTAGTGAATAAAATGTATTTAGTAGTTACGTTAAATTTAAGTACTTCGTGAATTTTCTATGGTACCATGTTTCAACTAACAAATTAGGACATATGAATTGTGATTTGGTATCATTATAAGTTAAGTCAAGTTATTTAAGTGATATATTTTGGTAGTTTTTGGTGTTGTGAATGAAAAACTAAAATTCACGCTAAAAAGTTAACGGACTTTCAAAAAAAAAAAAAAAAAAAATGCTGTAATATCAGGCGATAAAATAAACAATAGTTTGAGTAATCGTGCAGTGTAAAAGAAAAAAAAACCAGTGCTGGTGTCCTACTAACCGTTAATATAAAACAAAAAGTGCAGTAGCGAAAAAAAAAAACTGTTAATTAACGCGAAGTGATAAGATAATGATTTAGATTTAATTCCTCAAACGGAATCTAAACCTTGTAATATAAACTTTAATCAAATTATTGAGTTTTAAACTGACTCTCTAATATATAAATCTAGTGCAATTTGTAATAACCAGCCAAATGTATGACAAAATTTTTTTAACATTTCGTACTGTGTTTAGAGCGGTCCTTTAATGGACAGTTATGGTGAAAATTATTTCTTCATTAAAAGATAAAATTCAGAATGAAAAAAAGAAAAAACAATAAAAATTTCGATTCATAATATCTAACCAAATGGTGTAATAAATAAAGTGTATCCTTCAAAATTCTGTTTTTTTCTGGATTAACATACAAACATAATTATAAAAACAATAAATTCATAATATATGTAGATTTGAAAGTATAATAAAAACCACGATAATGACCAACGAACATACTACAATCAACCTGCAACAACAACAACCATCACTCATCAGATAAGATTTATTTTAATTTTTTTAATTATATTACACATACATTGCTTATTTTGTTTCTAATTTTGTATAGATTAATTACAATTTCTTAGGATAAGATTTAGGTTAGTTTAGGGCTTAGAATTAGTATAGGTACTGGTTTCGGGTAAATTAGTAGTTTTTTTTTCTTTCATTTTGATTTTTGTTGGTATGGAAATGGAATTCGCGGATAAATTATTTCTTTAATAAAAGTAAAAACTGAAAAACAAATTTTTAAATAGAAACGAAGAAATCATCAAATCATCCATCACATGTACAAGCTAAAGTGAGATGATTATATGAGTTCTTTTATTACTTCTCTTTTCATTACACCAACATTGTTTTTAGCTCTCGACCTTATGTCGTCCAACTAAACGTAGTACCACAGAGTACATAATTACCCAGAGGCACATCTTTCATACTTGACCGAGGACAGGTATATAAACTAAATTAACATGAATTTATTTGAATTATTTTCAAGTATTGGGACAAAACGGGATAACGATATTTACAACATAACTATGTTGATCTTTATCGATCCTATGATTTATTAACAAAGCAAATATTTTATAGCCCATCTCACTTTACATTAATATTGCAACCATGTTGTACTATGAAACAAAAAATGTATCATTGTTAGGCAAAATACATATGTACAAGATTTATATACAATTTGTAAGCAAGATCACCACTCGATATACAAAAATATATAAAATAAATGCACGTGTTTATCTATGTGTGTGTCGATCGAAAAAAGAATATGAAATAATAAAAGGAAAAAATTAAAAAATCCTCTAGTGTACAAGGTGTATTAAAATAAACCATTTTTTGGTATAATAATAGACAAAAACGATTGTCGATTTCCGAAATTAACGTGCAACCTGTAGCAATACATTTTTTGTAAATATGAATGTCTCGACTGGATATGCGAAAATGTATATGTTTTTATTCTTACAGAATAGCAATATGTACTTACATACTCATACTCGTAAATATTATTTTGATCCAATTTTGTTTACATTTTGAATCCATAAATGCAATAATCATGTAATAATAAATATTTTTAGTTCTATCGATTCTAATTCTATTCTGTTATGTAGGTACTTTAATATTTATGTCAATAAGATAGAGGAGATTCTTACTCAATTTCAATGTTTCAAAATGTTAAATTTGTTAAAACAAACTTTTGAAAAAGGAATAGAAATAGTTAGGTGATTGATTGTTTTGATTTTTTAACCGGTCATTAACCTTTATATTTTATTGTTTTGATACTTATGTTTTTCATATTCTGCTCCTCATTTTCATAAAATTTTTTAATAATTACAATTTAATATGGTAGGAGGGAGGAAATGTAATCTTTTAATCGCAATTTAGGATTTGATAACAATTATGTAAGCATAAGTATTCATATAATTAATTGGTACAGAGACGATTAAATACAGATATAATACCAGATCGCTATCCGATGCCCCACATTCAAAACTTTTCCATTAATTCCGCCATAAATCATGTAATAATAAATATTTTTAGTTCTAATTATTAAGACCGAATTATTTAAAATTATTTTAATAGTTTAAATTTGTAGGCGGTCTGAAGGTCCTACTATTTGTACACACCAGTTCTAGCGAATTTTCAGATTATATTATTTTCAATTGTTAAATTTGTAGTGACGACGATTCGCATTGTTGTGATGACGAATCGCGCCGCTACAAATTTAATAGTGTGCGGATTAGCGACGATTTAATACAATTATTATACCAGACCGCTACCCAATCCCCGCATTCAAAACTTTTCCATTAATTTACATGGAAACAAGATATAATCTGATTCCGTCGTCATTTGGCCTCTTCGAATTTAGTGATATTTTCGATTTGGACTACGAAACGCCACATACACGTCCATCTCTCCTAAAAAAAACACCTTTCCTATCCTTACCTATTGTTATATGTAAACGGCTGTAGGATGTGGCCTGGCAAACCGGGATACTTGCCCAGCGCTTGGTCCTACAAGTCTAATCAATCATTCAATCAATGAAAATTTCCATTGAGGAACTGCATTGATTAATTTTAAAATAATGATGCGATTTTTCCAATTAAAACAAAAGTAATAATTAATCAAATATCAAAAATTCATTTTAATGGCTTAAAACTTTCAATTTTTTGGATGCCTGAGTATTTTTAGTTGTTGGATTTGGTTTTTTATTTTTACTTTGGTCTTTTATTACCCACTTGCAATTTTTGCGAAGCAAAACTAGTAAAAAAAATTTTAATAAGACCGTAATGTGGCCAAAGCATGGTTCAGATTCACTGGGTAAAAATGATGGAAATTCACTTTTTAATTTTGCTAAACAGAAATTAGTCATTTCATCACAAATATTGTTTATGTAGCTTTTTTGATTAAAAAATATTTCAAAAACTTTAACTAAAAATTGGGAAACTGCAAACAATTGTTCTGATGGAGCCTTTAAAGATCCAAAATTGGAATTATGAAGATTTTTTTTATAATTTTTTTCATGAGTAAATATATCGTGAACATTAATATGTTCATCGGTTTTTAAAAGTTTTTCTGTGCATCGATCACAGTCAATTTTTTTATAAACACAGTACCCAGCGTAGTAAGCAATAGCATTTGTTGTCAACGTACTAAATTCTTCCAAATTCAGCAACATTTCAATAGAATTCGATCCTTCATTTTCTTCCGGAGCTTGTAATTTTAAACTTTTATTGTATTCGTCTTTAAATTGTTTCCAGTTTAGTTTTAAATTTTCTGAATCGTCTGGTAAACAATTAGAATGTAGCGAATTAAATAAAATTTTCATTACTACAATATTTGCGTAGTGCACTCCAATTTCATAACACGACGGTGTGAAATTATATCCGCCTTTGCCCCTCAATGCAGAAAAGAAATTTTCTAATGCATCTTGGTTAGTCTTACCCGTTAATATAAAATCAACTGAATGCTTAGAATTTAAATATTTCACCAATTCTAATTGAGCAGATACGGTTAGTTGAAAACCCTTTATAAACTTAAAATAATTTTGGCTACTTGACAAAATTCCAAGCTTTCCTTTAGATAAGTGTATATTTTATTATTAACTTTGAGTGGCTGTTCATATGGATTCTTCGAAAAAAAGTTGCGGCAGTTAAGGCAATCAAATATATTATTGAATCGTTCTATAATAATTGCCGTAGGTATAGCATGGTCCAAATAGTTTTCAAACGTTTCTGGTGAAGTTTTTAAAGTAGTCCGAATAGCACCAGAAACAGTGTTGCTTAAAATTTGGGCAGCTAGTTTTACACTCATTTTCTGGAAACTATTGGGATCCATATGATTCTTTGTTATTTTGTGCAACATTTTAACCTTTTGATTTTTTTCTTGATCGTAAATTAATTTTACTACGTTGAAGTCTGTGATACCGTAGTCTGAATGATGAAACTGATGTTTTATAATGGCATTTCTTGCTGATTTAAGCAAATGTGGTGGGTCATATTGCACAAAAATTGGTTTGTTATTTACTAAAATGTATGGTTTTTCCGGTGAAACACCAAAATGTTTATATATCGCAACGTTAGTTGGGGCCTGATCACAGGTTAACATAACCACTTCTAAGTTTAGGATGTCACTACACAATTTTATGTTACTTAAAATAAGCTCTGAAAGTTCACTAACACTGATATAATTATTAATTAGAGTATAATTTAGTACGTGTTTCCAATTCCCCACTAAACCACGTAGCATAAAAAAAATTGCTGAAGTGGCTAACTGATTCGACCTATTATTACCATTATCACAGTAACCTTCAACTTTATTAGTTAAAGGATTTACTACTAAATCTTTTCTTATGGCAATTTCGTCGAAAGATAAAACACATATACGCGATGTTGTTGACATATTTAAAAACAAATGCTTTAATTGATCTAACAAAACATAGTTTGTTCCCGGTGAAATGAATTTTATTGGTGACCATGAATATATTGACGAAATGGAGGGTAATTTAAGTTGAAACGTTGATTTTAAATATTTATAGGTCGTCGCAGATTTATAGTATAAACATTGTGCAAATGTTTTGTCGCTTTCTTTATAATAGTAATCTTCCTTTAAGAGAAGTTTACACACATTTCTTGTAGGCTCGTTTGCCGATTTAACTTGATCAATCATTTCATCCACACTATTATTTCGAATTTGTTTATATTTCTTAGTTAAATTATTAAATTTTCTTTTCAAATTAATAAATTTAACTCGGAATTCTTTGATTTTCTTTTGCGCTAGAATTAATTTTTTTCTGTATATAAAACTATCTTTTTTATTTTGCTTACACTTCCGACAAATATAATCTTTGTCGTTTTTTATTTCACAATGACCGCAGTTGAGTTTATTAATGATGTTTAAGAATTCCACATCCTCATCCAAAGGATCAGTTTGTGTTATTTGTGATGTAAATTTGTTTAAATTACTAATTGATAAATTATCAAAACTATCAGTATCGATTCTCTCATCAACTGGTGTTTGTATGTTATCAGATAGTTCAATATCAGAATTATTTGTTAAATTCAAAAACGGTACCGCATTTTTAGTTAACCGACGATTTGCAGTGATACATCCCCTCGAGAAATGTCGTTCACAGACATAGTTATGTTTGTTTGTCAAAGTTTCTTTTGATAAACCAATTGAAGTCATCCAGACCAAACTTCTCTTTGGGTCGCTTGGAAATTTAAAAAATTGCGAGGTGGATTTGGATGATGATGCTTTACAACAGGGCACTACACATGTATTTATTCTTTTTGAAGATGCCATATTTTATTTATAACCTAAATGTTTATAAAATATTTTCATAAAATAAAGTTTGTTGTATATTTTAGATATTATAGACCCTATAGTTTGATACATACGTAAGAATAACGGAGACTGATCCGGTGATTTACGACAAATTTAACTTCTTTAATACTAATTATTTATTAATATAATATTAATAATCTTCAATATGTCCACAAATAGAATCAGTTTCTAGTTCGAAGAAAACATCCAAACTAAATTTATTATGAACATCAAACGTGAGTGATTTCATAACTGTAATACACACATACTACTATCACAATCGTATAATATATAAATCTATGTATGTATATTATTGCATATATTATCATTGCCTCCTATATATCATAATGGCCTATAACTACAAGCACTGCCCCTTTATCACAGGCCTAGTAGGAGTCAGATAAATGTATGCCTTATATGGCGGAATTAATGGAAAAGTTTTGAATGTGGGGCATCGGATAGCGATCTGGTATTATATCTGTATTTAATCGTCTCTGTACCAATTAATTATATGAATACTTATGCTTACATAATTGTTATCAAATCCTAAATTGCGATTAAAAGATTACATTTCCTCCCTCCTACCATAATAAATTGTAATTATTAAAAAATTTTATGAAAATGAGGAGCAGAATATGAAAAACATAAGTATCAAAACAATAAAATATAAAGGTTAATGACCGGTTAAAAAATCAAAACAATCAATCACCTAACTATTTCTATTCCTTTTTCAAAAGTTTGTTTTAACAAATTTAACATTTTGAAACATTGAAATTGAGTAAGAATCTCCTCTATCTTATTGACATAAATATTAAAGTACCTACATAACAGAATAGAATTAGAATCGATAGAACTAAAAATATTTATTATTACATGATTATTGCATTTATGGATTCAAAACATAACCTGCTAAAATTCTCTCTTTAGAAAGCCCAATCCAATGTATACTAATGCTGTAGAAGTATCTATACTGATGAATATATTTGTGAAATGACAGCGTATATATATATGGTTGTGAATACAGTGTAGAAAACATAAACATTCGCATACTATGAAACTAAAAGAGAGTAAAATCTAAACCAATAAAAACGAATCATATGCAACAGTCATTTTATTTAAATATTTTAATTTCCGCTTATTTTAAATAAAACCCAATATTTAATAAAAAAAAACTTAACAGTTTTTAACCTTATATTTCGACTTATTGGTCAACTTCTGAGGCATTAAAAAACTATTTTTGTAATTAAAAAATCTTAGAAACTATTTTTGACATAATTATTTAATTTTTAAACTATAAACAATGTATACAGAAAGAATTTTTCTTTTTAATTTTTTTGTAACGATTTTTTTTTATCATTCTCATATTATTTTATTGCCGTCTTACTTTGGTAACTGGAATATTAATTGGTATATAAATCAAAATGCAAATTATGCTCAAAATAAAAACCGAAAATAATTTGCCATTTTTTCGGCACGAAATTTTTCCAACTCGTGCGGTTTTAATTTCCTTCTCCGTTTATATTTTCGTGGCTCCGTCTATAAATATAAAATAGAATACACATTGATATGACAAATATTATAATTAATTCTCCACCGTTCTACATTTACTTGCAATCGATTGTCTCTTCACGGCCGTATTCATGTCACTGTGTTGAATTAAATCTAGTGACATTACAAATAACTCGTGACAAACTTGGCAGTAATAAGGTGTATTGGAATTTCCCCTTTTGGTGTCAGGGCTCGAATGATGTGATCGTAATGTTTTGAACAAACGTAAGGTTTCTCACGTGTATGAATCCTTTCATATTTTCGTAATGTCCCACAATCAGCAAAAGCTTTCCAACAATAACGGCACCAGTAAGGTTTCTCACCCGTATGAACACGTATATGAATTTGTTGTGAACTACGCGAACCAAATATTTTGCCACACTCGCGACAAGGGAATTGTCGCCCTGTAACATTCGTATGCGAATGACGATGATTCATGAAGGAGCGTCCATCGGGAAATTCTTCTCCGCACATATCACACGTAACAGTTTTATTTCGATGCGAAACCATATGCCGAACAGGAATGATTTTTTTCGCTGAAATGTTCCCATAAATGTTTCGATAGGGTTCGACCATCGCGACACAATTTACCATAAAGGCGGCACGAATGTTGAGTTAATTCGTTTGCGTGCACGATACGTATATGAGATTTAATAATTGATTCCTCGAGAAATGATTCACCGCATAACATACATTTCAATGGTTGGCATCGTGTATGCACTTCTTTGTATTTTCTTCAAAATTAAAAAAGGAAACTATAACAGCACATATAAAATTTTAAATCACGTAAACTAATATAAATTACTTTAAAAATCATTTAAACTTACTTTAATTTCTTGTAATTAATTAATTTATGGGGTTTAACTTCACGATTTCTGAGTTTTGATCATAATCTCCAGAATTTTAGCAGGTTATGGTTTTGATTTTGACATTTCGTAAAATTGAGTTTTGTTGTAGAAGAAGAGCAAAAAACAGAGAGTAAAATGCTCAATTGTTAGTTGATATTAAGTAGTGTGTGATATCAACTGGAATTAGTAGTGGTAAGAAACAAAAAAATTTGAATTTTTTTTATATGGTTTTTTGTAGTGACCAATACACTCTTCAGTATATATTATTAAATGTGTGTAAGTTAGCTATCAACGCAATCAGGCTTTCTAAAGAGAGAATTTTAGCAGGTTATGATTCAAAATGTAAACAAAATTGGATCAAAATAATATTTACGAGTATGAGTATGTAAGTACATATTGCTATTCTGTAAGAATAAAAACATATACATTTTCGCATATCCAGTCGAGACATTCATATTTACAAAAAATGTATTGCTACAGGTTGCACGTTAATTTCGGAAATCGACAATCGTTTTTGTCTATTATTATACCAAAAAATGGTTTATTTTAATACACCTTGTACACTAGAGGATTTTTTAATTTTTTCCTTTTATTATTTCATATTCTTTTTTCGATCGACACACACATAGATAAACACGTGCATTTATTTTATATATTTTTGTATATCGAGTGGTGATCTTGCTTACAAATTGTATATAAATCTTGTACATATGTATTTTGCCTAACAATGATACATTTTTTGTTTCATAGTACAACATGGTTGCAATATTAATGTAAAGTGAGATGGGCTATAAAATATTTGCTTTGTTAATAAATCATAGGATCGATAAAGATCAACATAGTTATGTTGTAAATATCGTTATCCCGTTTTGTCCCAATACTTGAAAATAATTCAAATAAATTCATGTTAATTTAGTTTATATACCTCGGTCAAGTATGAAAGATGTGCCTCTGGGTAATTATGTACTCTGTGGTAGTACGTTAGAGGTTAGTGGTGGTGTGGCATTCGAATAACGCTGGAGTTTAGTCCAGGTACAAGTGTATTGTAGTGATCCTAGCGACCGCGGTTTCGACAAAAGAACCTCCCATCAGGCGAGTACTACCCGCGCATAACACCTGGACAGTCGAACAAACCAAGAAGGATCAGTACACGTTTCGCCAAACAATCGGATTCGAATCAATCATATTATTAATTTTTGTCAATGCCACTACATAAATAGCCTTGACATCAGGCTAAAAAGCCAAATCACTAATATGAAGAGGGAAATAAAGATTTTTATTTTCCAATGAAACGTTAACAAAATCATATGGGATTTTAATATTCATTATTTGGTGTTGCCTTTATTTTCAATTTAAATGAAAATATTTATTTATAAATAGGTATAAATAATTTATAATTAAATATATCGAAGTGCAGCTTGTAAACAATTTTAATTGAATTTAATAAAATTTTAATGAACAATTTTACATTTTATAAAATTAATTTTTTTTCTCCAACATCGTCCGGCTTCGTGTTTTTTTTATGTGGTTTTCTTTTTGCCAAAAAAACTCAAAAACACATCAAAAAAATGTCAAAAACGCATCAAAAAGCAAACTATTTGCCACAAAAAATCACCATCTTTTTGCCGTTTTTTTAATGCACATCAAAACAGAAAAATGGATATTTTTTCTTCAATTCTTCAATAAGGAAGTGAAATGTCATTTTTTGTAGAAACGTCATTTTCTCACGAAAATGATGAATTTATTACTCACGAATTGATTATAATAAAAACAATAGTGAAATTGAAATTATATTTAGGTGAATTTATTATTCTCAGAAATAATTTCCTTAATAGAATAAACATTTTGTGCTGTGAGTGAAGACGTTAAACCAACCAAAGAATCTAAATTACATGATGGAGTTTGTTAATTTAGAAGATGACATTTTCTATACGTCAAATAGTACCGGTTTATTATCACCAATACAAACATAAAAATCGTAAATTTTGGTTGAAATGTCAATTTGTTCTTTTTGGATCAAAAAATTCCAGTAAATTTGAAATGGCAAAAAGAAATCAACATTAAATTTCATTTCGTTTAGAGCTCTAAAAAACCGGTGATTTTAACAACGGTAAGAATAACAAAAAAAATCGTTCGTTTTCAGCCTAGATTATACTATAGATAGAACAACTATCAAAATTTCAATACAAAACGAAAATAAAAAGTGAAGCCGCAAAGGTGGCATGCCAAAGCGAGATGAACAAATAAATAAAACGAGATGCGCATATAAGACCACAAATAGGATATTTTAGTGATTCGTAAGTGCAATTTTGTGTCTTAAAGTTATAACACAGAGTACATAATTACCCAGAGGCACATCTTTCATACTTGACCGAGGTATATAAACTAAATTAACATGAATTTATTTGAATTATTTTCAAGTATTGGGACAAAACGGGATAACGATATATACAACATAACTATGTTGATCTTTATCGATCCTATGATTTATTAACAAAGCAAATATTTTATAGCCCATCTCACTTTACATTAATATCGCAACCATGTTGTACTATGAAACAAAAAATGTATCATTGATTAATTTAAATGATTGCGCAGAAGCAAAATACATATGTACAAGATATATACAATTTGTAAGCAAGATCACCACTCGATATACAAAAATATATAAAATAAATGCACGTGTTTATCTATGTGTGTGTCGATCGAAAAAAGAATATGAAATAATAAAAGGAAAAAATTAAAAAATCCTCTAGTGTACAAGGTGTATTAAAATAAACCATTTTTTTGTATAATAATAGACAAAAACGATTGTCGATTTCCGAAATTAACGTGCAACCTGTAGCAATACATTTTTTGTAAATATGAATGTCTCGACTGGATATGCGAAAATGTATATGTTTTTATTCTTACAGAATAGCAATATGTACTTACATACTCATACTCGTAAATATTATTTTGATCCAATTTTGTTTACATTTTGAATCCATAAATGCAATAATCATGTAATAATAAATATTTTTAGTTCTATCGATTCTAATTCTATTCTGTTATGTAGGTACTTTAATATTTATGTCAATAGGATAGAGGAGATTCTTACTCAATTTCAATGTTTCAAAATGTTAAATTTGTTAAAACAAACTTTTGAAAAAGGAATAGAAATAGTTAGGTGATTGATTGTTTTGATTTTTTAACCGGTCATTAACCTTTATATTTTATTGTTTTGATACTTATGTTTTTCATATTCTGCTCCTCATTTTAATAAAATTTTTTAATAATTACAATTTAATATGGTAGGAGGGAGGAAATGTAATCTTTTAATCGCAATTTAGGATTTGATAACAATTATGTAAGCGTAAGTATTCATATAATTAATTGGTACAGAGACGTTTAAATACAGATATAATACCAGATCGCTATCCGATGCCCCACATTCAAAACTTTTCCATTAATTCCGCCATAAATGCAATAATCATGTAATAATAAATATTTTTAGTTCTAATTATTAAGACCGAATTATTTAAAATTATTTTAATAGTTTAAATTTGTAGGCGGTCTGAAGGTCCTACTATTTGTACACACCAGTTCTAGCGAATTTTCAGATTATATTATTTTCAATTGTTAAATTTGTAGTGACGACGATTCGCATTGTTGTGACGACGAATCGCGCCGCTACAAATTTAATAGTGTGCGGATTAGCGACGATTAAATACAATTATTATACCAGACCGCTACCCAATCCCCGCATTCAAAACTTTTCCATTAATTTACATGGAAACAAGATATAATCTGATTCCGTCGTCATTTGGCCTCTTCGAATTTAGTGATATTTTCGATTTGGACTACGAAACGCCACATACACGTCCTTCTCTCCTAAAAAAAACACCTTTCCTATCCTTACCTATTGTTATATGTAAACGGCTGTAGGATGTGGCCTGGCAAACCGGGATACTTGCCCAGCGCTTGGTCCTACAAGTCTAATCAATCATTCAATCAATGAAAATTTCCATTGAGGAACTGCATTGATTAATTTTAAAATAATGATGCGATTTTTCCAATTAAAACAAAAGTAATAATTAATCAAATATCAAAAATTCATTTTAATGGCTTAAAACTTTCAATTTTTTGGATGCCTGAGTATTTTTAGTTGTTGGATTTGGTTTTTTATTTTTACTTTGGTCTTTTATTACCCACTTGCAATTTTTGCGAAGCAAAACTAGTAAAAAAAATTTTAATAAGACCGTAATGTGGCCAAAGCATGGTTCAGATTCACTGGGTAAAAATGATGGAAATTCACTTTTTAATTTTGCTAAACAGAAATTAGTCATTTCAGCACAAATATTGTTTATGTAGCTTTTTTGATTAAAAAATATTTCAAAAACTTTAACTAAAAATTGGGAAACTGCAAACAATTGTTCTGATGGAGCCTTTAAAGATCCAAAATTGGAATTATGAAGATTTTTTTTATAATTTTTTTCATGAGTAAATATATCGTGAACATTAATATGTTCATCGGTTTTTAAAAGTTTTTCTGTACATCGATCACAGTCAATTTTTTTATAAACACAGTACCCAGCGTAGTAAGCAATAGCATTTGTTGTCAACGTACTAAATTCTTCCAAATTCAGCAACATTTCAATAGAATTCGATCCTTCATTTTCTTCCGGAGCTTGTAATTTTAAACTTTTATTGTATTCGTCTTTAAATTGTTTCCAGTTTAGTTTTAAATTTTCTGAATCGTCTGGTAAACAATTAGAATGTAGCGAATTAAATAAAATTTTCATTACTACAATATTTGCGTAGTGCACTCCAATTTCATAACACGACGGTGTGAAATTATATCATATTTATATCAAAAAAGCCATTATAAAATATCAGTTTCATCATTCAGACTACGGTATCACAGACTTCAACGTAGTAAAATTAATTTACGATCAAGAAAAAAATCAAAAGGTTAAAATGTTGCACAAAATAACCTAGATTCATATGGATCCCAATAGTTTCCAGAAAATGAGTGTAAAACTAGCTGCCCAAATTTTTATTTAATGCATCTTGGTTAGTCTTACCCGTTAATATAAAATCAACTGAATGCTTAGAATTTAAATATTGCACCAATTCTAATTGAGCAGATACGGTTAGTTGAAAACCCTTTATAAACTTAAAATAATTTTGGCTACTTGACAAAATTTTTAAGTTTCCTAGAAATTCCAAGCTTTCCTTTAGATAAGCGTATATTTTATTATTAACTTTGAGTGGCTGTTCATATGGATTCTTCGAAAAAAGTTGCGGCAGTTAAGGCAATCAAATATATTATTGAATCGTTCTATAATAATTGCCGTAGGTATAGCATGGTCCAAATAGTTTTCAAACGTTTCTGGTGAAGTTTTTAAAGTAGTCCGAATAGCACAAGAAACAGTGTTGCTTAAAATTTGGGCAGCTAGTTTTACACTCATTTTCTGGAAACTATTGGGATCCATATGAATCTAGGTTATATTGTGCAACATTTTAACCTTTTGATTTTTTTCTTGATCGTTAATTAATTTTACTACGTTGAAGTCTGTGATACCGTAGTCTGAATGATGAAACTGATATTTTATAATGGCTTTTTTGATATAAATATGATATAATTTCACACCGTCGTGTTATGAAATTGGAGTGCACTACGCAAATATTGTAGTAATGAAAATTTTATTTAATTCGCTACATTCTAATTGTTTACCAGACGATTCAGAAAATTTAAAACTAAACTGGAAACAATTTAAAGACGAATACAATAAAAGTTTAAAATTACAAGCTCCGGAAGAAAATGAAGGATCGAATTCTATTGAAATGTTGCTGAATTTGGAAGAATTTAGTACGTTGACAACAAATGCTATTGCTTACTACGCTGGGTACTGTGTTTATAAAAAAATTGACTGTGATCGATGTACAGAAAAACTTTTAAAAACCGATGAACATATTAATGTTCACGATATATTTACTCATGAAAAAAATTATAAAAAAAATCTTCATAATTCCAATTTTGGATCTTTAAAGGCTCCATCAGAACAATTGTTTGCAGTTTCCCAATTTTTAGTTAAAGTTTTTGAAATATTTTTTAATCAAAAAAGCTACATAAACAATATTTGTGCTGAAATGACTAATTTCTGTTTAGCAAAATTAAAAAGTGAATTTCCATCATTTTTACCCAGTGAATCTGAACCATGCTTTGGCCACATTACGGTCTTATTAAAATTTTTTTTACTAGTTTTGCTTCGCAAAAATTGCAAGTGGGTAATAAAAGACCAAAGTAAAAATAAAAAACCAAATCCAACAACTAAAAATACTCAGGCATCCAAAAAATTGAAAGTTTTAAGCCATTAAAATGAATTTTTGATATTTGATTAATTATTACTTTTGTTTTAATTGGAAAAATCGCATCATTATTTTAAAATTAATCAATGCAGTTCCTCAATGGAAATTTTCATTGATTGAATGATTGATTAGACTTGTAGGACCAAGCGCTGGGCAAGTATCCCGGTTTGCCAGGCCACATCCTACAGCCGTTTACATATAACAATAGGTAAGGATAGGAAAGGTGTTTTTTTTAGGAGAGAAGGACGTGTATGTGGCGTTTCGTAGTCCAAATCGAAAATATCACTAAATTCGAAGAGGCCAAATGACGACGGAATCAGATTATATCTTGTTTCCATGTAAATTAATGGAAAAGTTTTGAATGCGGGGATTGGGTAGCGGTCTGGTATAATAATTGTATTTAATCGTCGCTAATCCGCACACTATTAAATTTGTAGCGGCGCGATTCGTCGACACAACAATGCGAATCGTCGTCACTACAAATTTAACAATTGAAAATAATATAATCTGAAAATTCGCTAGAACTGGTGTGTACAAATAATAGGACCTTCAGACCGCCTACAAATTTAAACTATTAAAATAATTTTAAATAATTCGGTCTTAATAATTAGAACTAAAAATATTTATTATTACATGATTATTGCATTTATGGCGGAATTAATGGAAAAGTTTTGAATGTGGGGCATCGGATAGCGATCTGGTATTATATCTGTATTTAAACGTCTCTGTACCAATTAATTATATGAATACTTACGCTTACATAATTGTTATCAAATCCTAAATTGCGATTAAAAGATTACATTTCCTCCCTCCTACCATATTAAATTGTAATTATTAAAAAATTTTATTAAAATGAGGAGCAGAATATGAAAAACATAAGTATCAAAACAATAAAATATAAAGGTTAATGACCGGTTAAAAAATCAAAACAATCAATCACCTAACTATTTCTATTCCTTTTTCAAAAGTTTGTTTTAACAAATTTAACATTTTGAAACATTGAAATTGAGTAAGAATCTCCTCTATCCTATTGACATAAATATTAAAGTACCTACATAACAGAATAGAATTAGAATCGATAGAACTAAAAATATTTATTATTACATGATTATTGCATTTATGGATTCAAAATGTAAACAAAATTGGATCAAAATAATATTTACGAGTATGAGTATGTAAGTACATATTGCTATTCTGTAAGAATAAAAACATATACATTTTCGCATATCCAGTCGAGACATTCATATTTACAAAAAATGTATTGCTACAGGTTGCACGTTAATTTCGGAAATCGACAATCGTTTTTGTCTATTATTATACAAAAAAATGGTTTATTTTAATACACCTTGTACACTAGAGGATTTTTTAATTTTTTCCTTTTATTATTTCATATTCTTTTTTCGATCGACACACACATAGATAAACACGTGCATTTATTTTATATATTTTTGTATATCGAGTGGTGATCTTGCTTACAAATTGTATATATCTTGTACATATGTATTTTGCTTCTGCGCAATCATTTAAATTAATCAATGATACATTTTTTGTTTCATAGTACAACATGGTTGCGATATTAATGTAAAGTGAGATGGGCTATAAAATATTTGCTTTGTTAATAAATCATAGGATCGATAAAGATCAACATAGTTATGTTGTATATATCGTTATCCCGTTTTGTCCCAATACTTGAAAATAATTCAAATAAATTCATGTTAATTTAGTTTATATACCTCGGTCAAGTATGAAAGATGTACCTCTGGGTAATTATGTACTCTGTGGTTATAACTTAAAAATATCAGATTTTAAATTAAAAAAACAAAAATAAGTTTTTATTTTTTATAAAAAATGAGGAAGTGTAATGTTTATGGTTGTGAAAACTCTGATGTAATAAAAATAAAGGAAATTTCTTTCCATAGGTAAGTTTTTCGATAGTGTCAATAAACCGTTTTTTTTTGCATTTACTTAATAACGGCATGATTGATTTTATTAACATTACACAAATTTATAGTGTACACGTGAATAGTTAATACTATTTAATTAATAATTTAATTAATATTAATTTTAATTCAAAAAAATAAGTGGAAACAATAAAATTTTTCTAAAAAAAAGTTAAAAATCCACGTGCTATATTTGTAAACAATAACAATACAAGTATAGTAAAGTTGTGTTAGTATAATGTAGTTTAATCTAAGGTATAATCTAAGAGCTGTGTTTTTACAAGGTTTTTACGTTTCCTTCGGCTCGAAAACCCAGTGGTGTAGTTAAAATTATTTTATTTATTATGTGCGGTGTGATTATTTTCGTTAGCCGATTATTAATTTTTTGGCTGATTTCAAATTTTTTTTGATGTTCAGTTTTTAATAAAAATTCATGCCCATAAAAATATAAATAAATTGTATCGCAAGTTATCAAAATCAATTATGGTTTTATAGTTTTATACATCTGTATATTGTTATATAATATTATGTAATATTTAATTGTATACGTATATTAAGTATTTGTAGCAGGTAATATTTTAGTAATTTAAAAAACATTAAAATTAGTTACTTTAGTCACTTCTGATATTCTCTCGCGTAGAATTAAGACAGGTATAATTTCAATGTATGACGTATGACCTGATATAATAAACCCTTAGATTATCTAAGAATAAACCGAAATCCTTCAATTTTAAATTTAAATAATAGCACTGTGATTCAGTCGGGAAAAAATTCCTACCTGTTTTATTTTTTATTCTGCATTTAACCAACGTCATAAATATTAAATTGCATTCAAAACGAAATGGCTGTAACAAAAATATTACATCCCTTTATGTAACAAAAATATCTTCTTACCTGCTAATTTATTTTTTAATTTTTTATTATCCTGTGAGAAAGATAAGGATTAAGGTTGTCACTTGTCACCTACATTCGCTTGGATTTTTTAAACCAATATTGCGGTTATTTTCAATTTTCGACATCAATTTATTCCTACAATGACAAAATTATTAACAAAAAAACAATTTTTATATTTTGTGGCTCGACTGTTGAAATTGGCCGACAAATGATGAAAGTATATTTTCTATAAGGAAAATTGGCAATTTCAACAAATTTATTTAAAACTATTATGGTTTTCATAATTCAAAGTATAATTTTAATAATTTTCTTTTTGTGGGAATAACGATTTTTTTTAAAATATTAAATGTTCGGTTTAGAAATCCGGTCACACGTTTTACGTATGACAAAGCCATTTCTTTTAAAACCGGGGGGGGGGGGGAGGGGGTCTATCATGAAATTTGCCGAATAACTCAATTATCGAAAATTATGATTAATCGAATATTTTTGCTAACATAAAACTAAAAAACGAGTCGAATATTCAATTCGGTTATTTAGCTGACGAATATTTGATTTGATGTTTATGTTTAACTTAGTAATGAATCTAAGCTAACGTCTAATGCTAAAATATTTTCTGCGATTCACGGGCATGAAATTACGAATTGACTAAAGATTTATTAATCAAAAAATTAATCAATGTTGTTAATTCAAATACAGGTTTCCAAGAAACAGGGATATTAGGAAGAAATGGCTATATGCATTAAAATGGAAGAATTGGTACCCAAAGGATCGTGATGTTGTATGTTCAGAACATTTCAAAAGTATCGATTTTAAACCTGGTTATATCCGAAGGATATTAAAAAGCGATTCAGTTCCTTCAACCTTTGTTTATAAAAAAGAGGTAACTATTTAGTATTGTATAAAGAAAACATGGATTGTAGATCAGTCAACATTAATAATAGTTGCATTTTTTAGTACAATTTTTATTGTTGCTTTCAATGAAAACTTCGATCGGATTCGGATCACTCGGTTTCATAAAATGCGGCTAATACCTACATATATATTAATATGTGTTTATTTTGAGGCCTCATAACCTTTACTAAGCAAATTCGCTCATTTTTATGTTATACATTTTGTGTTAGTTTCATTAAATGATTATATAAACTTTTGACCATTTAAAATATGTTCATCATAATTATTAATGCACCAGTCTGAATTATTAATGCACCAGTGTGAAACTTGTACGTTGATTACATAAAATGCATTGATAAATTTAATTACGGAATATAAAGTATCAACGAATTTGCTTAGTGAAAACGACGAATATTTTAACTTGAATTAATTAACCACTTTGAAATTATAAATCAAAATATCCCTGATTATAATTAAAATATATCTATTTAGGTAAAAAAATGTAGGCGCCCTCTGGTTAGGATTCTATCACCGGAATCGAATGTAAAAATGCCAGATACTGTGAATAAAGATGAAGCCTTCAACTACTCTTCAACTACTGATGAAGGTACTGTGACAGAAACTGCAGATGAAATTGTTGCTGATAAAAATTTAGAAGTTAGTAGGTAAATTAATTTTGCGAAACTAAATTGTAACAACTTTTTTTAAATAATTTAATATTACTTAGGCATTAGCAGATACTAAAAAAAAGAGAAAAAAAAAAAAAAAAAACACAATTTATGTAGCAATAAAAAACGTTCAATAAAATCTCTTTCTTTACCACAAATATGAAAACACTTGTTTTATTAAATTTATAATTTTATTAGCACAAACAACTTTTCCTTTTAATATTTTTTTTTTTTTATTCGATCTCTTGGTGCACACAGCTCAATGTTCAAAATCAAAGTGAACGAGAAAATAAAATTAAGTGTTATAAAAAACTGAAAAAGCGCGAATTTACTAAAAAGGGCGGCAATATCATTTCAAACTAGTACGTACAAAAATAGTATATTCTACACCAGCACTATCTATTAGACGTTAGATAATTAAATGTTTAATGATAGATGGCAGTGATCGATCTTTATAACACTTTCTTAAAAAACATAGAATAAATTTCTAACAATTGAACAAATGTCAAAAGCTAATTTGTAAACAAATTATTTATGTGAAAATCAGCTGAAATGATAATACCGGGTAAGTTTTCGCTTTTAAATTATAAAATAAATAAGTTATAATATATATATATATATATGCAATACAATAAATTAACAGCAATAATTTAAATTGATTTCAGAATTATACAACATAAATATATTAAAAGAAATATAATTGCTGTGCAACACCAAGATAAATTACATATTTTATGAAATTATCAATCAAAATATTTACAAATTTATCATTTTAGGTGAAGATCCTGAACATCCCGCGCCCGATGGCTCGACCGAGCCAGAAGGTAAGAGCTCGACCGAGCCAGAAGGTAAGATGCAAATTTTCGATATGGGCCGCTTCATTTCTCCAAATTTGGTTTTTATATTTACAACACGGACCAATCCATCTTGCCCTGGAATTGTTGCAGTAATTCGGCCCATGAGCCATTTGGTAGGTGGTACATCCTTGTCTATTACAACGACAAGATCACCAGTTCTTGGATTCTCACTAGGAGTTTTCCACTTGCTTCGTTGCTGCAAATTAACCAGATAATCGGTATGCCATCGTTGCCAGAAGTGTTGTACCATCCGCTGAATGTGTTGCCATCGCGATAACCGATTCTCCTTTATATCCAATAGATTTGGTTCAGGCAAAAAAGTAATTGGATGACCAATTAGGAAGTGTCCCGGTGTTAAAGGATCCATGTCCTCCGAAGAAATCTCGCAGAGCGGTCGGGAGTTGAGAATGGATTCTACTTGGGTAAGTAACGTTGTCATCTCTTCTCGTCTCTCCTATAACTCGTTTTAAAAAGTATTTGGATGATTTAATGCCTGCTTCCCATAAACCACCAAAATTGGGAGCACCAGGTGGAACGAAATGCCAATTGATGTTATTGGTTGTTATGTACCTCATGAGGATCTCATCTTTTTCCACCATCATCAAGCATCGTTGTAAATCCCTTTGTGCACCGACAAAATTGGAGCCATTGTCGCTATAAATATGACCACATATTCCTCGCCGTGCGTGAAACCGTCGTAGAGCCGCCAAAAATGCCTCGGTCGTCATGTCACTCACCAACTCCAAATGTATTGTCCTTGTGGCCATACACACGAACAGTGCCAGGTATGCTTTTATAGTTATAGCACCTCGTAATTTTGATGCTTTGATGAATATCGGCCCGGCACAATCCACCCCCGTCTTGAAAAAAGGTCGATGGTAAGCCACTCTGGATTGTGGCAGCTGACCCATTAGTTGTTTTTGTTGTTGTGCCTTCAAACGGACGCACTTGACACAATGCCCAATTACTCGACGAACAGCATCTTTGCATCTTAAAATATGGTAATTTTGTTTTAAGATTGACGTCAACAGTGCGGGTCCCGCATGTAGCTGTTTGAGATGTTCATCTCTAATAATCATGTTGGTTACCCGATGCTTTGCTGGGATTATAACTGGATGCTTTGTTTCATATGGAACATCTGCGTTATCGAGCCGTCCACCAACTCGTAATAAACCAACTTGATCTATGAATGGAAAGAGAGATAATAGTTTAGAATTCTTATTTATTGACTTATTATTCGCGAGCGCATTCATTTCAAATGCAAAATTGCTCAGCTGCACTCTTCGGATGACCAAATTGGTCACGTTTAGCCTCATTGAACTGCTGCGAGAATTCTAAGCTCTCGGTTGATCTGCTTGCTGATTTTTTCCGAAACAATATGAAAATTCGAGCAATTACAACTATAATTTTCGAAAATTTTGAACAGCGCTCAATGAGTTCAGAGAGCCAATCGTTCGTATCTTCAATATTCATTAAAATAACGGAATTTTTCTTCTCTTATTTTAGTGCTGCATCTGCTGATTCCGAATTAATTCGAGATTGATTTGGCCAATTTTCGTCTGTTTTGGTTAGCCAATGTGGACCATTCCACCATAAACTGTAATTGATTAATTCCTCTGGAAATAAACCACGCGAAGCGCAGTCAGCTGGGTTGTCAGAGGACGGCACATGGCTCCAATGACTGCGGCTGGTATGTTGCAAAACGAAGGAAACCCTATTGGCTACATAAGTCTGCCATCTCCTTGGACATGAGGATATCCAGTTCAGCACAATTGTTGAGTCTGTCCATAACCGATATTTGAGTGTTACCTTGCTCTTGAATATTTCCAACACAGATAACATCAGCCTTGTCAGCAACACTGCAGCACAAAGTTCCAACCGTGGGATGCTGATTGTTTTGATTGGTGCCACTTTTGTCTTTGCCGTGACTAGATTTACCTTATAGCCGTTTTCGGTCTTCACTCTACTATATATGACAGCAGCATATGCCAATTCGGATGCATCTGCAAAACCGTGCAATTCCAACTCCTGCCCTTCGGTGTACAACCATCTAGGTATCCGGATGTTTTCCAGTCTGCTCAAGTTGCCTCTAATCGCTGAGTAGTTTTCAAAAATTGGATTTGGCAATGATTCATCCCAATCAATTCCTAACAGCCACAGACTCTGGAACAATATTTTAATTTTAATTATTGTTGGTGACAACCATCCAATTGGGTCAAATATTTTTGACGCTTCCGACAACATGCTGCGTTTTGTGAGTTTGTGATGTACCAAATTCACCTTGAATTGAAAAGTGTCATTTACTGGAGAATACCTAATTCCCAGTACTGATACGGCCTGAGAATCACTTTCAAAATCAATCAGCGGAATGTCTTTGTTGGCTTCTGGGATAGTGCACATCAGCTCGGAACTATTTGATGCCCACTTACGAAGATTAAATCCTCCTTTTTTCAACAGACAAATTAAATCCTGAACAATCTTCTCGGCTTCTTTTAGATTACTTGTTCCCGACATAAGATCATCAACATAGAAATCTCGTTTCAGTACTTCTGAAGCCTCTGGAAACTCGCCTTGGTAATCTGACGCTAATTGGTTCAATGCCTGCGTCGCTAAAAATGGAGCTGATGTCGTACCATACGTGACTGTTAGCAGCTTGTACATGCGCAGTTTTTCATATGACTCTTTCCTCCATATGATCTTTTGGTATTCGCTATCCTTTGCATTGACCCAGATTTGCCGGAACATCTTCTCAATGTCGGCCATGAATACAATTTTGTGTGAACGAAATCGAAGTATTATCTCTACTAAACTGGATTGTACAACTGGCCCAATAGCTAACTGATCATTCAGCGAATTTCCATGCGTTGTCTTGGCTGAGCCATCAAAAACAACCCGGAGTTTGGTCGTTGTACTGCTTTCCTTTATTACCCCGTGATGTGGCAAGTAGTACTGCTCTTCACCGGTATCATCCGTAAGTGTCATATGCCCTAGTGCTAAATATTCTTCTATGAATTGGGAATATTGTTTCTTAAATGAAGCATCACGAGAGAATCGCTTTTCCAAATTAGCAAATCGTTTTACAACCATAATCTTTGAGTTACCCAATTTTTGTAAGTCGTTTTTGAATGGTAGACTAACTATGTATTTCCCATCTTCGGATCTACCAACAGTATTTTGAAAATGCTCAAGACAAAATTTCTCTTCCTCGCTGTAGTGAATGACGTCTTTGATTTCTTCAATTTCCCAAAAATTTTCTAAGAGTCAGATCAACATCCAGATGAAGATTAAATTGAGCTTCTTTATTGCCAACTTCACAATGAATTGGCGTTCCTGCAATCACCCATCCTAGGTGTGTGTTGTGAGCCACTAGTTTCGTCTTCGGAAGATATCTCTTGCCATTGCAAATTATATCGAAGAAAATGTCGCTCCCAAGTAGGACGTCAATTTTGCCTTCCATATTAAAGTTTGGATCTGCTAACCTTACGTTGTTCAAATCTGATGAACGATTCAGTCCCTTAATTGAAGGTTGATAAGATGTTATCCTTGGAACTATCAGAACCTTGGCAGTTGTCTCATAGGAATCCTCGTTGAATCTGGATTTGATTCGTATAGTAGATAAACCTTTATACACTCCTGAGGTAACATCATAAAGACCGTGTATTAATATTCGTCCATTTATCTTCTTAAGTCCGAGTCGCTGGAAACACTCTTCTGTGACAAAAGATGTTTGCGATCCGGTGTCAAGCAAGGCTCTACAATACTGCCAGTCACCACTTTGACGTTCTACAGCTATCTGGGCTGTTGGCAAAATAGCATTAGCCACCGAATTGGCATGACCACAATTTGTTGCTTCAGCTTTAGCAGGTACTTCCAAATGGAGTATCACATTATGCTTCCTGTGACACAAATCGCATTTACGCTTTGATTTACACTGGTAGACCATGTGTGTATCACTCAAGCAGTTAAAGCATCTAGCATGTTTCTTTACATAATCTCTGCGCTGCTGAATTTCTAATCCTAGAAAATCGGAACATTCAACTATTTTGTGGCCTTTCCCACAGAATCCACAAGTTACTGCTGATACAGTGTGCAAAGTCTTTGACTGTTGAACATTTTGCTTAGGAGGTTGGCGTTTTACCATCTCCGGTTTACAACCTTGCAACGCATCCATTCGCTTATTTAAAACTGCTAACAATTTCTCGAAAGTTGGGAATTCTATATACGTGTTTTCCAATTTCCACATTTGCCTTGTCTCGGCATCCATCTTTTGAGTTGCAATGTAAATGAGCCAAGGATCTCGACTCTCTGCTTGTGTGCCTAACGCCTTGAGACCGCGAACTACTTCATCACACGTATCATGTAAACGCGCGATGGCATGTGATGATGGCTGTGTAATTGATGGTTGCTCAAAATACGTCTGCAAAAATGAATTCACTATGTATCCCTTTTTATCATACCTCTTACAGAGCTTTTGATATGCTTCTATATAGTTCGCATCATTGATTTGGAAATGCCGAACAAGAGCCAATGCTTCACCTTTTAACAGTCCTTTTAGGTACTGAAATTTTTGAGCTGGCGAGAGCGTTGCGTTTTCGTGCACTGTGGATCCAAAAAGATCGTAAAATGATTGTCATTCCTTATAGTTCCCATCAAATGGGGGAATGGTAATGCGCGGTAACCGAAAATCACTAGAAGCCGTTTGAGTAGAATTCAGCGTCTGGTCTAACTGTATGGTAGGTTGAGTCGTGCTAGATCTTTTCCGTATAGCGGCTTGAAGCTTGGGAACAATTGAGTAATACTGCGTATCGACAGCTTCTATGTCACTTTGTGCATCATTAGATATCTCGATCATCTGATACTCAACTTCCACAAAATCTTTATATAACTGATGAACTCTATCCAACCGTAACACTAAATCATCGATGCCTGTATCATCTTTAATAGCTCGAACAAAATTTTCGATTCTTGGGATCTGACCTTTAAGATATGTTCTTTTTCCTTTTAGGCCATCCATTTCAACCACAGATGTCAAATTTTCAAGAATTTAGAAAAAATGGTATAGATAGTCTAAATCAACCGAATTCAACACTGCACTAATGTTTCTAATATAAACAATTCACTTTATTGAACTCAAAGAAAAAACGGACAATAAATTTGCGCCTCGAGTCAATACAAATTATACACAAAAAAATATATGTACTATATAGTTTATAATAAGTTAAATGTTTTTAAATGAAATTTATTTTATTTTGATACAGTTGATTAATTTTTTTTATATATAAATGTAATAAATAAATAAAATTTATACTCAATGCGTTTTTCCTTTTTTCCTCAAAATGGTTTCCGCCTCACGTTATTTTCTACAAGCTGCTTTCCAGAAATTTCCGAATCTATTCAATCTAGATCCGGCTCGAAGGACCAATTTATGTAGCAATAAAAAACGTTCAATAAAATCTCTTTCTTTACCACAAATATGAAAACACTTGTTTTATTAAATTTATAATTTTATTAGCACAAACAACTTTTCCTTTTAATATTTTTTTTTTTATTCGATCTCTTGGTGCACACAGCTTAATGTTCAAAATCAAAGTGAACGAGAAAATAAAATTAAGTGTTATAAAAAACTGAAAAAGCGCGAATTTACTAAAAAGGGCGGCAATATCATTTCAAACTAGTACGTACAAAAATAGTATATTCTACACCAGCACTATCTATTAGACGTTAGATAATTAAATGTTTAATGATAGATGGCAGTGATCGATCTTTATAACACTTTCTTAAAAAACATAGAATAAATTTCTAACAATTGAACAAATGTCAAAAGCTAATTTGTAAACAAATTATTTATGTGAAAATCAGCTGAAATGATAATACCGGGTAAGTTTTCGCTTTTAAATTATAAAATAAATAAGTTATAATATATATATATATATATATATATATATATATATATATATATATATATATATATATATATATATATATATGCAATACAATAAATTAACAGCAATAATTTAAATTGATTTCAGAATTATACAACATAAATATATTAAAAGAAATATAATTGCTGTGCAACACCAAGATAAATTACATATTTTATGAAATTATCAATCAAAATATTTACAAATTTATCATTTTAGGTGAAGATCCTGAACACCAGATACTGTGAATAAAGATGAAGCCTTCAACTACTCTTCAACTACTGATGAAGGTACTGTGACAGAAACTGCAGATCAAATTGTTGCTGATAAAAATTTAGAAGTTAGTAGGTAAATTAATTTTGCGAAACTAAATTGTAACAACTTTTTTTAAATAATTTAATATTACTTAGGCATTAGCAGATACTACAACATCTGATGATTTGAACGCTACTTCTAGTGGTAAAGAAAATTTACCAACAACCCCGAAGAAATCAAAAATGACCTACAAAAGAGCAATGAAATCATCTTCCGATGATGTTCTTTCATCAGCGACTAAGAGGCAAAAATTAAGAAAATTAAGAGTAGCAGCTGTAGTAAAATCCAAAAAAATTAGAAAACTTCACCAAACTCTTCGACGTCGAAATTTTAAGATAAACAACTTAACTACCCTTATTCGAGACTTAAAATCTAAAAATTTAATTTCGGAAGATGACAGTTTAATTTTAAACCAATCCAAAGGAATCGGAAAGGAATTATTCAGTGTGTAAAGAAAGAAATTGATGCGAAGGAGCATGAAAGGAATAGTGTATAGCGAGGAACTTAAAAAATTTGCTTCGAACTTGAATTTTTATTCACCGAAAGCGTATAATTATGTTCGAAGAAACTTAGATTTATGTTTGCCTCATTTAAAAACCATTAGTCGTTGGTATCAGTCGGTAAATGGCAATCCTGGATTTACAGAAGAAGCATTTACCACTCTTCGAAAAATAGTTGAAATTGCAAAAACTAAAAACGAAAGAGTTATCACTAATTTAGTTTTTGATGAAATTTCGATTAGAGCTCGAAGAGAATGGGATGAGCATAAAAAAAGGACATGGGGTTACGTAGAAGTTGGTTCAGATCCTGAATGTAATAAAATGCTCGCACAGCAGATTTTAGTATTTATGGTAGTGTGTATTAATAAACATTGGAAAATACCTATTGGATATTTTCCGATTACTTCCTTTACAGGAGACCAAAGAAAAAATGTAATAGAAATTTGCTTAAAAAATCTAATAGACACTGGGGTTGAAGTAGTAGGCATTACCTGTGACGGTCTTCCTGCGAACCTAACGGCCGCAAAATTATTAGGGTGTAATTTAAAAAGCCCGAACCTTTATTCTTCTTTTAACATTGAAAACGTTGGTAGTTTTATATTCAATTTAGACGCGTGTCATATGCTGAAATTAGTCAGAAACTCTTTTGCTGAAAGAGGTCCTCTTATCGATATCGATGGTGGTACTATCGATTGGAAATATTTAAAAAAATTATACGAAATACAAAATGAACAAGGGCTGCATTTTGGTAATAAATTATCATTAAATCATATAATGCTTGCAAAACAAAAAATGAAAGTGAAATTTGCCGTGCAGACCTTAAGTAATTCTGTGGCAGATGCATTGTTTTATTTGAAAACAAAGGGACATGTTGATTTTGTAGAATGCGGTGCTACTATAAAATTTATTAAAAAATTTAACAAATATTTTTGATATTTTGAATAGTCGAAATATCATATGCAACAATCTCAACAAACCTATTTGTTCTTCAAATATTGATGAAATCAAAAAAATTTCAAAAGAGGCTGTTTTATACAGCCTTGGCCAAAATTATAAAGCACCCCTCCCAAATTGCAGTATCTACAAAACGAATGAAGACAAAAATAAAAACTCAATATTTTTAGGAAATACTTTTTATATTTTATTAATTTTAGTATTTTGTAGGTCCTCCTTTGGCTTTGATGACAGCTAGGACTCTTTTATTCATCGGCCGTACTAATTTTTCGCAGGTATTTCTCGATATATTTTTCCATTCCTCTGTCAGCGCACGTTTGAGGTCTTCCTTTGAAGTCATACTGCGATCCTTGATTTTTTTTTTAAAATTGACCACAAATTTTCAATGGGATTTAGGTCTGGTGACTGGGCGGGCCAGTCCATGACTCGAATTTGTTTTTTTCGAAACCAACTCATCGTAACGCGGGAAGTATGGCAGGGGGCATTATCCTGTTGATAAATTATCGAAGAACTATCAGTTTCCCCAAAGATTTGCCGAATTGAGGCATTCAATGCAGCCTCGAGGACGGTAACATAGTTGGTACTGTTCATCGGACCCTCACAAAACAACAGTTTTCCCACCCCTGATGATGCCATACAACCCCACACCATCAGTTTACCCCCTCCATGCTTTACGGTAGGCACTATACAATCAGGATTGTATGCTTCCCCGACTCTTCTTCTTACGATGGTTGCGCCAGGAGTTCCAAAAATCTATAAGAATTCCATAAAATTTAACATAAATTTCTCTATTAATTCTTTTAAAATACATAGCACAATTTTTTATTTTTTTTTTGACTAATTATTTTTTAATATTTATTTTTTATATTTACCTCAAAAGTAGATTCATCTGACCAAACAACTCTCGCCCAATCCACGTCATTCCAATGTTTGTATTCTCGAGCCCATCTCAAGCGACTTTTTATGTTGGTAAGTGAGAGCAAAGGTTTTTTTCTTGCTTTACAATCTTTCAATCCAGCTTGCAGGAGCCTTCTTCTAACTGTCCGTGCCGAAATGTGAACTTCTTGTTCTGTTAAATGCTCTGCAGCTATCTCAGCAGATGTTTTTCTTCGGTTTTTGAGAGATTTTCGCACAATTTGTCGATCGTCTCTTACCGAAGTGATACGATTTCTGCCTGAGCGTGGTTTATAGGCATAGTCCCCGGTCTCTTTAACCCTTTTCAATGTAGATTGAATGGATATTTTAATTTGGCTTGCACCCTGGGAATCCAACAACACAATTTGTGCCCTTATTCCTTCACTGAGTTGGCACGCTTTAGGCATAATTATCACAAACACACTTTTTTTCTCAAAAAACTTACGAAAACTCTTTTTGATTTAAAACACTTTATGTGAAGACTGCATACGATCAAATACAAAACTAAAATAAAAAAATTTTACGACGCTACAACTTCTTGTTAAGAACCTAAAACAAAACAAAAATTGGTGATTTTCAATAATTAAGGGTCGCATTCGGTGGGATGACTCGTTCGTTAACACCCATTGTTTAGAAAGACATAATATTAATATATAATGCTAATAGATAGGGGTGCTTTATATTTTTGGCCAAGGCTGTACATAGAATCATTAAAGTTTAAAGATTCTATGGAACCTGTATTAGAATCTAAACGGCATACCGGATTTTTAGGTATTATTTTGTGTTTGAAGAATCTTGAAACTATTTATGATAAATTTATTGAAAGTGGACTACTGGAGTATGTACCGATGTATAAAATTAGCCAAGACCATTTAGAGTTGTTCTTCTCGTCAGTTAGGTGTCGTTTAGGCTATAAAAATAACCCAACAGTTAGACAGTTTGCCGCTACTTATAAAAGACTTTTACTACACGTTCAAATTCAAAATACCACCGGAAACTGTTTTCCACAATTAGACATTTCAATACTACAGGTAAATATATTCAAATCATCAGTCAAGCTCATAAATGAAACCTTATCTCAGCGACAGAAATTTTTTTCTGATCAAGATTTAGACCAAAGCGAGGAAAATAGTGATGTAACGGACCAATCAGGATTGCACTTTATATCGCAGCCATCAGTAATTTGCGACCAAAATCAGCCTGAGAATTTAAATGGCATTGTAAATGTAGACCTAATACATCAACCTAACATAGAACTAACAGAATACCAGACTGACATTGTAGAATACGTTTCAGGTTTTGTGGTTAGGCATTTATACACCAGAATTGAATGCGATTCTTGCTTGAATTTATTACATTCAGATCAGGATAAACATTTATTAATAGATATAAAAGATAGAAATAATAAATTAAAAAAGCCATCATTCGATGTAATAAAAATTTGTAAATTTATAGAAAAGGAAATCAGAATAAGTATTAAAAGTCATATTGCAATATCTAGAATCATTTACAATAAAATAATCTTAAGGGCCCAAGAAAGATTTTGTAACAATACCGTTTTCTTGGAAGCAGAATGCCACAGAAATTTGTTAATTAGGTGTATAGCAGAAAAATATTTAAACATACGATTTCACTATATAGCAAAATTAGAAAATAAAAAAACATCACTGCGATCTTTCTACACAAGAATAATTAACTTTCAAGGAATGTGATGCGTTAATGTTTTTTTAAAATTTTAGGTATTATGTAATTAATTTTTAAAATAAAAAAAAATTCAATAGAAAACAATTTGCATTTGTATATTTTTCTGTTCCCTTCTTATTATATAAAATTGCTCCGCCACTGCGCGATTCAGTCATACGTTAAATATTGTTATCTCATTTTCTTCTTTCTCTTTTCGTGAAAAATCAAAACATAAATAAACAAAAACGGCTTCACAACAAAAATTGTTTTGTTCTATCTATAGTTAATCTAAGGTTTTCAGCCAACGCAGCATTTCGCAGATATAACAAATTTTTTTTCGTTATTTTAACAACATTTTATATAACCCAAATTGTACGAATATTTTCTGTGAAGTTTTCGTGATTCGTAGATTTATTTAAAAAAGTTATTGTTAAGTTTACAAAGATTATTGTTATACTTACAAAGCAATTAATCCTTAACACGAAAATCATTTGTAAACTTTACATTCGCTCCACTGTATAGTTAACTAATTTTATTGTTAAATTAACCTTGACAAGAAATTTGTAACAAATGTAATTGTTAACTTTTTGGTTATAATACTACTATAATAAACTTTTTGGTTATAATACTATAGTACTATAATAAACTCTTTTGTTGCCAATTGCCAATAATAGTGGCTGCAATTTGATGTTTTCATTTTTTGCAAATATTTTTTACTCGTTCCAGCTCTTTGGGGATTTCTTCCACACTTTCTATTAAATTGACAAACCATGTTTGGCAATCTTATAAGGTTGGTTTTGAATAGGCCACTTCCTTAGTATTTTTATTTTTATTTTTCACGGATGGCGGAATTATGTGAATCAAACAATTTAAAATTTGTATGTTATATGAATCTGTAATGAAATTAAAATTTGTGTTAGAATATAATAAGTTAAGTATGTTTGCTATTATAAGCATAATAAAAGAAGAAGTATAATAAAATTATGTAGATAATAAATAATAACTTAAGCATTAAAAATTTTAATTACCCAAATTTATATTATATTTATTATTTACTAATTCTTCCAACGCTGAAATGTGTTCTGGCTGTTTAAAGTGGCATTTTAATATTTCCGGTATAACATTGATAAAGGAATCCCAATTCGAATATAAATTTGATAGCGCAGAATACATTGTGTTAAAATCTAGGTCGATCTGTAAACACGAATGTTATTAAATCAATATATATATATATATATATATATATATATATATATATATATATATATATATATATATATATATATATATATATATATATATATATATATATATATATATATATATATATATATATATATATATATATATATATATATATATATATATATATATATATATATATATATATATATATATATATATATATATATATATATATATATATATATATATATATATATATATATATATATATATATATATATATATATATATATATATATATATACAGTAAAAACTGTAAATGGCGGAAATTACGAAAGCCGGAATCCCATCATACACGGAAAATAAAAATTTAGGTTCTATTTTTAATATAATATCAACCTCCTTACGCGGAAAACTGTGAGACGTGGACGGAAACCTTTTTTTCGTAATTTTTAATGTAAATTTAATGAACTTTAATTTGTTAAAGACGGAAAGTAAGATTTAATTTTTTTATTTTCTTGTCACATTTTTAAACGCGAAAAATGTCATTAAAAATTAACCTTATGGTATAGAGGGTTAGATTTTAAAAAACTTGTTTGTTGGATTTTCTGATTGTCAAAGTTTGAGGTTATGAATTTAGTGTACAGAAGATTTTCAAATGATAAGTTTTGTAGAACGAAAGACAGGTATGTAATTTTTAAATTTGTTGATTTTGCGAATTACTATTTTGAGTTTATTGCAGAAAAATGAGTAAACGACCGCATTGCCTATCGTTAAAAGAAAAATACGATGTAATTAGACTCATAGATTCCGAAAAAAAAAGTCTCAAATATGTTACCGAGAAATTTAAATGCGGTAAAACGCAAATTTATAACATCATGCAAAATAAAGAGGAATTAAAGAAAAAATATTTATGTTCAACGGAAAGTGAAAAAGACGGTAAAAAGTCAAGATCATGTACGTACGAAACATTAAACATGTTAACATTCGAGTGGTTCTGCAAAGCGCGCGCAAAAAATATACCAATTTCTGGACCAATTTTACAAGAAGCAGCCTTAAACATTGGACGAGAATTGAAAATTGACGAATTTAAGGCGTCGAACGGATGGTTATCTAGTTTTCGGTCGAGGTATAACATTACATTCAACATTGCGTGTGGAGAATCAAACGAAGTAAATAGCCGTACGGTTGAGGAGTGGAAAGGAAAATTAGGGCGAATTATCGAAAACTATAATTTTAAAGATATCGCTAATGCTGATGAAACAGCCCTGTTCTATAAAGCTTTGCCTAATAGGACATTGCACCTAAAAGGACAGAAATGCCCACAAGGCAAATTATCAAAGGAACGATTAACGTTGCTTCTGATCGTATTCGCAGATGGAACAATCGAAAAGTCGGCCGTAATAGGTAAAAGCCTTAATCCAAGGTGCTTCAAAAATTTAAAAAAATCCTCTCTTCCCGTTTCTTACTACAATAATCCAACGGCATGGATGTCTTCAGAAATTTTTCAAACAATTTTTACCCAGTTGAATGCCAAAATGAGAAGCCAACGAAGAAACATTTTGTTATTTGTGGACAATGCTGCCTGTCATCCACACTTAACGTTTTCTAATATAAAATTGATCTACCTACCACCAAATACGACGTCTGTGCTTCAGCCACTCGACAACGGCATAATTCAGGCGGTGAAGATTTACTACAGAAAACTTATGTTAAAAGATTTGCTTAGTAAAATTGAAGACGGAAACACAGGTTTAGCTTTAACAAAAAAAATATCTATTCTGGATGCGATAGTTTTTTTGGACGCTGCAATTAAATGTGTAAAACCAACCACTATTCAAAAATGTTTTAAAAATTGTGGTTTCCCTGCTAATCTAAATGAAGAAGCCAACGAAGAATCAGAACAAGGAGTTGTGGAGATTCAAAACCTTATAGGTGCCATTTATAACGATCATTTGCACAGCGCAATAAATTTTGTCAATATGGATGTTGAAACCGTCACTGAATCCAGTAGTATCGACATAGTTGAACTAGTACAACAACATACTTCGGAAGACGTTGAAAATAATTTGAACAGCGATGATGGTGATGATGACGACGATGATGATGATGACATTGAAAATGTGCCAAATAAATCAGAAATGATGAAGAGCTTAAAAAATTTGGAGACTTTTGCAAAACACAAAGATGACTCGACGATGTTCGCGAAAATTTGTGAATTGAAACTTCATTTCCTTGAAAAAATGAAGGTAGAACCAAATTTAATTCAATCGACACTTCAATCATACTTTACACCAGTAATAGATGAAGCATAAATACTAATGGATTAGGATAGAAAGACGTCTCACTGTAGATAACTGAAATATCTATTAAAAGTCCAGCTAACTACAAATTATATGTACTACATAATTTTATTTCGTTTAGTTATTGAATAACTAAATTATTATTATTATTTATAATGAATCTGTGATTTTTTTTTATGATTTTAATGAATTTAAATAAAATGTTAATTTAATAGTAAAAAATTGTTTGGCTTTTGTTCGCTACACTTCACCCAAATAGATTTTCAAAATAACCAAAAATAACTCTGAGACGCGGAAAACTTGTCAATGGTGGAAAATTAGATCGGTCCCTTGAGATTCCGGCTTTCGCAGTTTTTACTGTATATATATATATATATATATATATATATATATATATATATATATATATATATATATATATATATATATATATATATATATATATATATATATATATATATATATATATATATATATATATATATATATATATATATATATATATATATATATATATATATATATATATATATATATATATATATATATATATATATATATATATATATATATATATATATATATATATATATATATATATATATATATATATATATATATATATATACAAGGGTGGGCAAATTACTTTAGGTTGAGTAACTAAAATACTTTTACAAATTAACATAAACTCAGTATTTAAAATACAAGTTACAGTTACTTTCAAATAAAGTAATTAAAATACAAATTACAATTACTTTAAATTTTAATATGTAATTAAAATAAGAGTTACAATTACTTCGAATTTTGAAATATGTATATGCAAAATTGTAAAATATTTACGTACACTGATTTATACAAAATAACACTTGCTGATTTTGCACTGATTACCGAATTACCTACAAGTTTCTGGACAAATTTATCAACAATAATCGCTGTTAAAAATATTCTACCTAATGTAAAGTATACAATAGAGGTTAAAATTTGATAGTTAACAAATCGAAATATATACGTATTTATTCGTAATATGACGTATAAATACCTATCTTACACTAAACATCGGTTTTAAACCGGATATTAAAACAGTATTATACTGTTTTGCTGTTATACAGTGCAAAATGGGTATATTTATACTATAGCCCTCACTAAAAAACACCATCAAATCTAGTCACATTTGCATAGTATTTCTCGATGAGTGAGAATCATAATAAGGGTATTAAATAAAAATAAAAAAAATGTTTGTACTATAAATAATAAATATACAAAGTACACATTTATTGAATTCAATTGTTTTACGCGCATTCTTAAACAAAAAACTACAAAAAGTATTTATTTTATTTACACAGTTCTTGGTTTCCTTTTAAGAATACCAGTTTTTCAAATATTGCATCTGACAAAGATCCTCTTGCTGGTGAATTTATGAACCCAGCGAGAGAAAATAGCCTCTCTACTGGGGCAGACGAACAAAGGCTCGTATTATACTTGGCAAAAGCCTTTTTAATAGTTGGATAATTATTTAAATTCGAAAATAATTTGCTCTTATCCCCAACATATTTGATGAATTCTAGTTCTAAGTTAGACTTGTTCGATATAGGTGGATTTGAGTTCGAATCAAACACGTAGAACCTCTCCTCATCGTCGTCTTGCTCTTCCCCACCGGAACTAAGAGATCCATCCTGTTCCGTGCAGCTTTTGATTTTTTCTAATGCGTTTATACATAACATCTGTATTTTTGATTTTGTGGTTTTGTCAGGGTTTGGCAGCCATCTCATTTTAAATAGGGGGTGAAGACAAGTTGCAATTAGCGCATGGTTTGTTTCAGGTGCGAATTCGAAGAATGATTTGAATCTTACTTGTAAGCATTTTGTTATTTCTACTACGATTGGATTACAGTAACGAAGTAAGTTTTCGGAGCGTAGCTTTTCTAATCTTATTTTTAAGGAAAATAACGTGGGATATAATTGCCCATAATAACAGTGTTGTTGTCCCTGGAGGCTATCTAGAGCTATAGCTATTGGCTTAAAAATTAAGCAATATTCCTCCAAATATTCCAGTTCGACCGGCTTGAATGAACTCTGTATTCCAATATTGCTGAGCAAAGTATTGAGTTTTTCTTTATATTTTAAAAGATGTTGAATCGCGTCAAATAGAGAATTCCATCTAGTTGGGGTTGGAAATAGTAACTGATTTTCGATAACGGCTCTTATAATTTCTGCTGTCTTAGGTCGCCGAGCTGCATTCCACATAGCCGTACATTTTGCAATAGCTGGATAGTGTATTTTTGACACGTTATTTTTGTTCTTCAATATTTTTATAAAATCAGTTGTGGCTAAAAGGCTTAGTGTATGACTAGCACATCTTAAATGATGAGGCAGTATAATTGGCGTTTCCGATTCTACGTCGCTGGTTGAATTGGACAAACTAGTGTGTTCTGAACTAATAGCGCAGTGCTCTGCTAGCGGTAGGTCATCGTCAGTTTCCAAATCTGCAGAAAATAATCATAAATTAAAATATGATAATGGACATTTGAATTCACGTTGGGAGCTAAACCAATCTAGCTTACCGTTGTCATTGGGAATTACACTAATTTCATTTTCATTGCTACACCCAAATTCATTAAAAGCCTTGACAAAGTTGGATCCATTATCCGTGACAGTAGATACTATTTTTTGGTGGTTTAGGTCAAATTCTGATGTTATTTTCAAAAGTAGTTCCGCAATTCGGTCATAAGAGTGAACGCCAGCAAATCTCTTACATGCAAGTACCGCACTGACTCTGTCTAATGTTTTTGGTTCGATCTATTTATAATTATAAACATAAAATTGTTCAATAAAAATAATTAGTCCTAATTTAGTGCTTGATTGGAAAAGGTGAATAATTCCATACCCAATGAACAGTTACACCCATGTAGCTTCGGTATTTTGTGGACCATATATCGGCCGTTGTTGATACAAACGGTATACTTTTAATAATTTCTTTTAAGTTTTTTCGAACAAATTGGTCTCTTTCAAATATTTTTCGCCCCAATGTCCTCCTTGAAATGATGTCAATATTTTCGTCTAAATCTATAAAAAATGCCATTCTTGTTTTATACTGTATAAAATTAATGTAATAACAATGTAAAATACCTTTCACAATTTTTTTAAAATTCGGATCTTCAACTGTTGAAAGTGGTTTCATGCTATTGATTATGTAATTTATGACATTTTTATCAAACTTTTGTTGTTTATCATTTTTCTTATTAAAAAAATCACTTCCCAGTTTTGTCTGCTTCAAACATTTATCATTTTCTGACCTTTTCACAGCTAGATTCCGACCAGATGTTTTGTTATCTTTTTTATATTTTTCGAATTGTTCAACTACTTCTGGATGAACTCTCTAAAATTATGAATAATTATATTTTGTATTTCTATTTTCTGAGTATGTCAAAAGTAATAAAGAAATCTAAAATTTAATTTTTACCTTCAAATGGGTGGTAAAATTTGAAGTAGATTTTAAATTTCCACTAATTTCACTTTCCTTTGATTTGCACAACATACACATCGCCTTAACTTTCAAATTTGCATTGCCACTCAACTCAATTTTTTTGAAATCCTCGTCGCCAATTTTAAAAAATTTGCCGTCTAAGATTAACGGAATGAACATTTTTTTATTTGCACAATGAAAATACTCAACATTTGAGGTTATGATTTGTATTCATGGCAGTTAAATGTATCCCAGTAAACCATAATCAATATAATTTCCGCTAAACAAAAAAGCGAAATATAAGAGGATTTTTAAATTAGTAAGAGAGATCGCCAATAGATAATTGCCGTTTACTTTGGTAACTGGAATAGTTATTGTATAAAAATAAAAATGCAAATTATGCTCAAAATAAAAACCGAAAATAATTTTCTTTTTACTTTTATCAATTGACATTAAAAATTAAATAAAAGAGCAAAATTTGTTTTCGAAATTATTGCTTGAATAATTCTATACCAACAAAAGCTTGGTTTGAAACTAATGTCTATTTCGATTCACCTTTTACCAAATCTTTAAAAGATCACTTTCTAGGCTGTGTGAATCGAACAGTTGCTCCGTAATATATATGTGTGCGTGTTTTTGACGTTTATATAAACATAACCTATAATTTTTATAAAAGATCGATACTCTATAAAAAACAACTTAACATATTCTAATATTATATACAAAACATAACAACAACAAGTTAATTCTATAATATAAAATATTCACATAAAAATAAACAGAAACACAAAATATAACACCAAACACAATGACGCTTTCAAAATGACAGTTCTATTTGTGTTTGTAAATCTGCCAAAAAATCGAGATTCGTAAAACAACAACAATTTTGCTCGATCGAGCGACTTTCTTGGAGAATCTAACAGTTTGACAGCAGAAAGAGCAAGCCGGTTTGCTCTTTTTTGGTGAATCGAAAACCACATAAGTATTCATTCCGGAATGAAAATATACAGCATTGTTGTTGTAAAATTCCCAAAGTGAAGACCTCATGTATTTGGGATTTATACTGGCTTTACACCGTAGATAGTATAATGGCAAAATAGTATAATACTACTTTACTATCTACCGTAGTGACGTAGTCGGTTTTACACCGCATAAAATATTCATAAAAAACAGAAAATTAAAACAAAATAATGAAAAAGTATAATTTTCCCTTACATATAAATATTTCTAGACCAATTTATCAATAATACACTGTCATAAATTTCCCTTTTACAATAAAATATAATAGGTATTAAAATTTGATAGGTATCAAATCAAAATATTATATTTTATTTTTGCTATTATACTATCAAAACATCGGTTTTACACCGGATAGCAAAATAGTATTTAACTATTTTGCTATTATACTATCTACGGTATAAACTCTGTATTAGTTAGTATTAAAAAAAATAAATGTTAATAGAATAAAGCCTGTATTCCATTGCGAATAAAGTTTGTCAGTCAAAATAAAGGGAGATAAAAATATAAAATCGGTGGTTGTGTGAAAGAAACACAAAACGAAGTCAGTCAAGATTTGACTTACATAAAATGTGTGTTTGCGTTAGTGGATCGCCATAATTATGGTCAAAAATTATCAAATCGAGATCATTTCAAGTAACACATCTGCGTAAATATTGTGTACGATGAAAAATATTTCTCGCACACACTAATAATTTTAATAGCATGGCGATTTTATGGTATATTTTTTTAATTTTGGTTTATGATGGAAAATATTCGAAAAATAATAATTCTGATATGAGCATTAATAATAATTAATTTTTTAGATAATTTTGAGATGTGAAAATAATCGAATTAATGCTAATACTTAATTTGTTTAATAATTGTTGGTTATGTTTTTGTTTGATGTCAAAATTTAACCATAAAATCATGATAAAAAAAAAATAAAAATACTGCTTTTTCTTTGTCACTCTAATGGATTAGTTTTTTTTGTCCTCTTTTGACTTGAAGTCAATTCAGTCAATTATTCACAGTGGAATACAGGCTTTAGTTTGAGAAAACATAGACACGCGCATCTCTTTACAAATACCCATAAATTATCTTTATAAAACCAAAATAATTTCATCTTGACATCTTTTGCTCTGAAATACTGCTTAAAATGTATTTTAAATAAAACAGAAATATATTTTCCAATTCAAGTTAAATTGTGTAACACATACCACTTTATAGACAAAAACCTCTTATTAAATTCAAAAAAATCAAGAAACAATTTATTTGCACTTATGTTACGTAGGAATTGATATGTAAAAGTTTGACATTTGAGGTTTTATCCCAGGACAACGTGAACCATATAGTCGTAATAAAAAGTCGCTCTATAATTTACAACGCCTATAATTATATCTTTTTGTTTTGTCACAAATTTGAAATACATTTATATATATTTACATAAAAAAACAGAGAAATAAAAAGGTATTTCATAACACAGAGAAAGTGCTTCGCCAAAACTCTTGTCATAGTATGGTGAATTCAAAATTATATCGCATTTTCATCGCCAAAATTATTCGTAAACAATAGAGGTATTTTGTTGAGATAAATTTAAACAAATCTAGTTTTGATTTATTTTTCTCCTATT